>JAHPZR010016547.1:12500-25000 GCA_019787425.1 Platygyra sinensis | reverse complement strand
TGTAATACAGAGAGGATATTTTATTCTCTATTGAAGTAACATGTAGCCTTAAAAATACAAGAAATGTATGCTATTGTAGATAAGACAATTTCTATTTTCAGTTCAGATGATTACTTTTTTAACAATTATTATTAGCACTGGGCAAAGTTTCTATGATGGCTCTGTTTCAATCATTTATAAGGGCGTAGCCAGGGGGGTCAGTGGGGCACCTTTGATCCCCCTTTTGTGAGCCTTTTTCAAGCTAATAACATGCAACAGATGGTGAAAATGTCATGACAATCTGGTGAGTACCCTCACTTTGACACACTCTGACCCCTCTTTGAAACCTCCTGGCTACACCTCTATTGCAGAACACCATACTGGGACAATTTGGGCCCTCCACAGTCTTTTCTGGGTGGATGTCACAGTACTTAGTCTGTACTTTCAAGAGCTTGGGATGACATCCTCCCAGAAAAGCCCCCACACTAAGCAAGATATATCTATAAGTCAGGTAGAGATTTGTCTTAGAGTGAGTTCATGTTTTAATTTCATCAAAAGTCCTCCAGCAAACACTTACCAGTAACTGTAGCTATTGAAACAAGCATGAGGAACATGCCAGCCAAAAAACCTACTCTACAAGAAACCCAGTTGCCATGCTATAAAGAAAGACAGAACGAGAAAACAACATCAGCCACTTTACAAGGCTCAGTATATTCAACATAGTTTTGAATTATGTGACTTAAATATGAAGTGGTAACACATACAACAGTAGATTATGCACTGGGAACTACATGTACAATCTTGTTAAGGACAACTCACCCTGAGTTCCTCTGCTAGTGGAGGTACTCTTAATCTATTCATAGCTTTTGAACGGTTCCCATCCTCAAGTTCAGAAATATATAAATCCTAAAATTTGAAATTAAAAAAATTAAACCATGTGTTATGTGGAAGAGTACTAGCATTAATTCTATTCATAAACAGATCCTGATGTTACAAAAAACATGTTTCCATTTATTTCATTTTGTGGCTGTGTAACGTTTAGTAAATAGCCAGCAAAAAAACTCAGTTCCATGTCTCACCGTTCATATGTACCCTTACTTTCTCTTCGCCGCGATTCACCATCTAAAATCGTCCCCGACTTTCTCTGTGCGACCTCGTAGCTCAGTCAGCAGAGTAACGGTAGATCTAATCCGGAGGTCGTGGGTTCGATTCCCACCGAGGTCAAAAGATTTTTTTCTTTGCCTCGTGTGGTTCCCTGTTTCCCTTTATTAGGGCTAACGCCCAGTGGGTTATTCATGGGTTTAAGTAGCACTTTAATTTACACTTCAGAGTTAATTCTCTGTTTCACCATTTGTGTTCCCAGTGCTACGCGGCACAACATTCATATGTACCCTTACTTTCTCTTCGCCGCGATTCACCATCTAAAATCGTTCCCGACTTTCTCTGTGCGACCTCGTAGCTCAGTCGGCAGAGTAACGGTAGATCTAATCTGGAGGTCGTGGGTTCGATTCCCACCGAGGTCAAAAGATTTTTTTCTTTGCCTCGTGTGGTTCCCTGTTTCCCTTTATTAGGGCTAACGCCCAGTGGGTTATTCATGGGTTTAAGTAGCACTTTAATTTACACTTCAGAGTTAATTCTCTGTTTCACCATTTCAGTTTCATGTCTGCCTGTTAGTTTACTTTATCAAACAGTCAATAAACTGCCACGTGATAGTGCCACACAGTTGATCCAAGTTATCCTACAACACAAATAGCTTTCAAGGTGTGATTTCACACTGTCAGACAAAGATGTCACATGTAAGAGCTAAAAACCTGTCTGTTAGAAACTCAATCTCCCCTGCATATGGATGCCTCTCAGTGGCAGAAAATATTTACTAGCTACATTCTGGGCTACATTCTCTTCACATTCTGGGGTCTTTAGGTAATCCTAAGTGGCGGATCTGAGGGAGGGTCCCCGGGGGCCTGGGTCCCCACCTTATTTTGGGTCAAAAAAAATGAAATGACAGAAGGGAGTAAATCAAAACTGCCCCCACCCCCCCTCAGATTGTAGTGGAATCATGGGAATGTCACGTGACATAGGAGGACACGAGAGTGAGCAAACCGAATATCAGCACTTTTGTCAATCACTGTTGTCTTCCCGCTGTTTACGTATAAAGTTCCGTTTGAGTTTGAACATCCTTGACTCTTAATTGTTATTCAGTCCCCTGCGATACGACTACAAGATCAAGGTTTGGATCCACCACTGATCCTACAAGGACTAAAAGGTCCAAACCTCCTCTAAATAAGACCCTTCTTCTATCAAGGGTGTCCAAAGGGTGTTGTCACTTCAAGGTCTGGAGTAATTCAGAGGCAACATGTGGAAGATACTTGTTAGTGCACTGTTTGAAAAATGTGGCTCTGGGAAAATTGGTAACTTAAACCACAAGATCTAAAGAAAAACTTTTCACACACACCTCCGTATTTAGAATAAGTTCATCTACATGCTTGTTAACAAAAAAATCTGCCACTTCTATTTTGTCCTGTCTGTACTGGGCACCGTTAGGGGTTTCGTAGAGCTATACAACAAAAAATCAGCAAAAGAATCAGTTTGTATAATTTCTAATAATAATAAAATATATAGCAAACATACCAGTAATACTTCCCAGAGAATTCACTTTACTATGTGCACGAGCAAACTTCATTAACATTAATCAAAGGGGCCTCATAAGGAGTAGCCTCTTCCAGGCGTTCAGTTAGTTGGAATGCAGCATGGAAAGCAGCATACAAAAAATAAAAAGTGTGGCGAGAGGAAGCGAAAGAATGCCTCTGGGCAAACTTAACAAAAGGTCATTCTGGGTACACCAGGATCTGAAATACCCTCTGATTGGTCGGTTTTGACAGATTTTGTCAACGTTCGAGTATAACTGATGTAGATGACATGTGTAATATGGCGGTAGTCAGAAACATTTCAATGAGTGATACAATGTTCAAATCTGTGATAAACACATCCTAAAAGATTTTCCTTAAGTGAAGTACCTTCATGAAGAACAGATAAACTGCATAAAAATATGGTCAATGGAAGGTGTCTTTGTAAACTTTCTCACCAGTTTTTTAAAGTGGTACTATGATGAAAATCGCACCTTTCCTATTTAAGCCATTTTGAAACGTAAAAAAGTAGACTGCACAAGAAGAAAAATGGTGTTTACTATTTTCAAATACCTCTTTTCATTCCAGAGATATTCAAGTTTTTAAAATATGCAAATTAGCTAAGTGATGACATCATACACTCAACCATATTTTGTTCAAATATGATGGAAAGAGAGATCTCAGCCAGTTTGTATCAGAAATGTTTGATTCTTGGCAGTAAGATTCTTCTAAATGTGCTCCACAATGTGAGCCTAACAGTTTTGTTACCATGGCAATGAACTGGGTTCCAGACCTCCCCTATATCAACAGCTTTTCTGGCCACCTTTGGAGTTTCATTTTGATATTTGCTAACAGCACTTGATATCCATGATCCAGCAAGCCTATAAATATGTTAGCTCGACTTTGTGGCCTTGTTTAACATTTTAAAGCTGAAAATCACCAACATATTGAAATCAAGTGGGTGGGGACTGGAAAAGAGTGAGTTGCCATGGGAACAGAATCTTTTATAGTCATAGGTTTGTTTACTGTAGAACTATAAACCTGCCAAGTTTCAATGTTTTGCACTGCAAATTGGCCAAGATAGCTCTATTTATATATTCAATATAATATTGGGTTGAGTGCATGACGTCATCAGTCATCTCATTTGCATATTTTACCAATTTTTAAAACTTGAATATCTCCGGAACTAATGCAGATATTTACAAATGGTAAACAGCGTTTTAATTCTTTCATGGAATACTATGTGATACACTCAAAAAAGCAAGGGGTAAAAATTTGAACATAGTACCACTCAAATCTTTCAACTCTTTCCACAAGGAATATCTCCAATGAATGAAAAGCTGTGCAGCATTGTCTCCATGATCATGGTGGTGTGCCTTGCTCTGGAGGCCATAATGAAAGACCAAGTTGAACAGTTGAACAAAAGTCAGAGTCGCAGCAACGGTAATAGGTATTGATGAAGAAGCTGGGAAGAACCGGAAAGTGTGAGATTGTGTGTACATGTGGTTCATGGCATCTATACATTTGCTCTCATGTTTTCAGTATATTGACCTTTCACTTTGCAACATTTGACACATCTGTGATTTGCCATGTAGTGTTAATATTTTGGTTAGGCTCATTTCTATGGTAAGATGTTTTAAAGACGTATTGGCTTTCAAGGGACAAGGTTTGAAATATTCTGTCAACATGTTTCAAAATAAGGTTGACAACTGAGAACCACAACCTGGTGGTCATGTTACGGGTCCCTGAAGGTGGTCTGAAAGTCGGCGGAGGGACCTTTTGTTAAGTTTACCACAGGCATTCTTTTGCTTCCTCTTACTGGGCTTTTCTTATTTTTTTGCTCTGTTTTTCGTGCTGCGCCCAACTAACTGAATGCCTGGAAGAGGCCACATAGAGAGTTGTTTGCTTACATAAACCTGATTACCTTAAAATCAAGAAATCAATGATATACGAGATAAGTTGGTAACGTTAAAATAGTCTACCATACTGCCAGGTTAACTAAACAATAATCAGTTAGCTAATGAACCATGCACACATCAATTTTTCCAGCAAAAAAGACACAAAACCAAATTCAACATAGAAATAATAATAGATATGTGATCTGCCATGTACCTTATCATGTTTCTTGAGAATTTTCCTAAATCCAGTAAAATTAAGTTGCTGAAAAGTGAACAATGAGTAAATAATCACATAGGGCATATTTGCCGTGTTAATTACTGTCACTTCCAAAGTAAAAGCTGTTAGTATTTAATCCCAGTTAATCCCTGCTACAGAAAAAAATAGACTTATTAGTACTAAATGCACTGATGTTTGATTACACAGTGGAGTCTCTACATGTACAGTGTAGGGAATGGAACAGGTCATTTGTTACACTGTGGCATTGGCATTTGGGTCATTAATTCCTTTGGCTTATAGGCTTTCATTGGGTTGGTAGATTTTTTTATTGGAAAACATAACTTTCAACCATTTTGCCAGTTTATTATCTAGAATGAAGCGGTTGAAGCTCTCCTTGTAAATTATATATAATATAAATTGTATCAAATACCACCTAATATTTACCCTCAACAGAGTTTACTGCAGCACCAAGGCTAGTGGGCTGAGCAAACAACTGTTCAAAACAAATCATTAAATTTAAATTGAACATACATGTAATGTTGTTACGAAAAATTATTGCGTGACATGGAAGGTTCGTGTGTATGCTAATTTGGTCTAGAAGTTACATGTATATTTAATTAGTCTTGTGTCACGGTGACTAAGTAATTTATTTTAGTAGTCTACGTCTGCTGCTTTAAATAGTTTAATGTCGTAATGTTACTACGTTCGTGTGGAATAAATAACCTTGTTGCTGTTTTGACAACCCTGCATTCTGATTAGACGACAAACTACCTACCACTTAAAAACAATGAACTTGCAACAATAGTTAAGAATCCCCTCAGGCTGGAGACAAACCAATGCAAGCTGCATTGACCAACAAATTGAACAAATCCAGAAAGTGGTCAGAGCAGAACTCAAACTCAGGACTGCTGGATTACAAGTTCAATGTGCTGACCACTTGCCCGCACTGTCTCAACAGAATACCTTTTTTACAACTTGTTGTTCAAACAGATACAAATTTTAAGCAAATCTTTTTGACAACCAAACTGAATTATAATTATTTCCTAGAACGAAGGAACACGAAGAGGAATAATCCCAACCAGCCTAACCAAACCAAAACTTTGAAGAACAAGAATATAACACCCAATTCAACCAAGACAAGCTTTAGCTGAAATGGTTGGTGGCAACTCAGAACATAACCTTTACCTACCTGATAATTCTGCAGCAGAATTAAGCTAAGATAAAATTCTCCAAATGCAAACTTCAGCTGGTTCACTTTCTTCTTTGTTTTGACCTTGACCTTGTTGCTTGGTTCTGGAGACAGTGTCACTTTCCTTGATGTTGCCAGAGTACTGAGACTGGGCCCTACCTTCAGGGAGCCAGCCACATGAAGTTCATTTTTGAGAGCTGTGAACTTACGGCCAGCTTCAGCAATTTTTTCTGTGGAGAAGACACTCGGTATGTTTCCATTAAAAAATTGGGTGTGGAAAGTAATCAGGCAATTACTTTGGTTTTGGTTTCACTAAGGTTTGAGATTGGCTGAGTTATCTACCTTTTAAGTAATAGCTTTGGTCTTAGTTTTTTGACACTGAGAAAGTACTGCTCTAAATGGCAATGTTCTGGATGATTTGGTTCCAGTCCCAAGGGAAAGGTATGACAAATAAGCGTATTGGTAACACTTTTTTGAGGAAAAGGGAATCCAAGTTCTCAGTGGAAAAATCTGTGAGTTTTCCTACCAATAATCTTTACTTATGTCATATCATATTTAACATGATCATATTATCAAGTTAAGTTTAATAGAACAAGTTAAGTTTTTCAATATACATCAAATTAAGTTAATTACCTGCAAAGAATGTATTAATTTTTTCTAGTTCCTCATTACAATAGCTAAACCACTGCTCCTCAAACTTAGAGAAATAACTTTGTACAACTGAGTCAGGATTTTCTGCAAAAGAACAGCCAATGATATGTTCAGAGCAAGTACTGTAAGCACCTATGATGCACATTAACTACTAACAATTGAAAGTAATCCATCAGTGACTTATTTATTTCCTTGCATGCATCTTGACAATCGGTGTTATTTAGAAGTCTCATGAATGCACATACACTGCATACGCATTTGGTTAAATTACATCGACAGTGAGCCTTGCGTAATTATCTCCAATTCCAATGATAGAAAATGGCTGCAAGTTTTGTTGCAGCTCAGGTAAGTACTGTAATCATGTGTATTAGTTTTTATAACTATAAGGAAATATTATCAGACGCCAGCGAGTCTTACCATCCTTTCCAGGCATCTTTTCCAGCCCATCATAGAGGACTTCTTTAAGTTGCTTAAAGTTTGAAAAAATAAAACATAAAAATTATATTCTTCAAAGTTTTTTTTTGCATACAGTATGCATATTTTGCACACTAACCTGATGGCACTAAACTTTTTTTTCAAATAAGGTGATGACATGCTCCCTCAAAAGCTATACATCTCGCACAATAATCAATAGTCAAAATTTTATTTTGAAACTCGTTTCCCAAAGCTAAGTATTAAACAATAGTCTACGGCTTGCAAGAAATATGTCAATACCTTGCCTTGCAAAGTCTAAAATTTACCAATCTCCAGCCATTTAAGCGCTCTGATTCATGGCCGAAGTATATATATCTGCCTTAATTATTAGCTTGATACTTTTCGGTGCTCTGAGAATTAGTAAGACCAGGAACCCATGGAAAAGGGGAGTAATCATGTTTAATTACGCCCAAATTGATCCTGTCCGTGGATCTAAATATAATTCCATCTTATATACAGACCGATTAACACTTTAAGTTAAAGTTCATATAGTACAAGCTTGAATTGCAAAAAAAAACACTTCCATCATCACGATCCGCGAGCCTTTGTCGCGCTGTTAGAATTATTTGTCGTCTTCTCTTTGTTAAAAACTTAACCCAGTTGAGTTGTCGTAGAATTGGGAAACTTATATGTTTACTACTTAAATGTTATAATTTATACCAAAGCCAGCGTGGAGAAACCGGGAAAAAGGCGACTTAAGTGTCGTTCTTTTTCTGTTCTCAGAAAAAGACTGAGCTCACTTGATAGCTATGTGTTTTACAAGAGCCTGAGATCTTCACATTTATTGCACGGTTGTTACCTCATAACGTATGTATTGACTGCGCCATTCGGGTGTTAAGTGAGCGCCAAGATGCTCTGTAAACTTCATATCTCTCAATTTAAGTTATCTAATCCATAGAGTGACCTATAAGTACGTAGGTAACGCCGGCATCCCAGACAAAACTTATCATTCAAAACAAAGATGGCTGGCAACTAAGCGTTTCCGGTCATTAGCAGACTGTTTCCCAGTTCCTTACGATCCAATTGCGATGAGGAAACTGGGCAAGAAACAATTAGGGTGCTCTAAACAAAAATGGCGGCCATCAGAGCGCAAAATGCGATCCGTGATATTTTCCTTTTTTCTTCTTAAATATGTCATCATTGAAGTTTCTTTCAAATTGTCGATATATCGCATCGCCATTCGCGAGTGTACAAGATCTGTCTTGGAGGCTCCTTATCAGAAAGCTGGGTGTTCATTTGTGCTTCGCCAATGTGGTGAAAGCATTTGATAACCCTATTCAAGATGCAACCAGTATACGAGACGATCTGTTCGGTATTTCAACGGTGAAACGCGAGGATCAGCCTTTGATCGTTCAGGTACGAGATCTACATAACTTAAATGCCTTTAAATTCGAGAAGCACAGAGGGTGAGAAGGGTTTTATCTGAGCTTCCCTGTGTGGTACTTTTACCCCGCGAATTTTACTCAAGACCACTCAAGGGCTCCGCCAATCTCGTTTGGTGAGTACATGATCCGTTTGGTCGGCACCAAATGTAAAAGAAATGTAAATGTAATTTGTTTACCCCCCGGGTGTTTACCCAAGGAGCACCAAGGAGTTCACAAGAACTCGTTCAGAAATGTCCGTGCATTCCAGGATCGAATTGGAATTTGGAAATGTTGGTACTTCAGGAGAGGGGAAAACCGGAGTACCCAGAGAAAAACCTCTCGGAGCAGAGAAGAGAACCAACCACAAACTCAACCCACATATGACGCTGGGTCCGGGAATTGAACCTGCAACACGGTGGGAGTTGAGCGCTCTCACCACTGTGCCATCCCTGCTCCCAAGATATAGAGACCACTGGTTGAAGCCATCATTAGTAGCAGCAGTTGCAGTGGCTCAGAACCACTGTTGAATTTGAACCTATTCAATTTCGTCCCCAGAACCTATGCCTTTTGGTCAGCAGTGGCCATGCACCCAACATTCTGGAAAAAAATTACAAATTAGAGCCAGCAAATCCTGGTTCCAGTGTGATTGGGTGCATGCATTCAAGTTCAATAAATGGCTTCTGTGCATGTGTAGATGGGTAGAGTAGACACTGTCACTGATGCTGCTTCACCTTCCGATAACTCCCAGAGGTCTTGATTCTTAGTACTAACCAAAAGATCATGATCACTGGGACGAGATTGGAACTTCTCCCAGTCCTGATTCCTGGTATGTTGCGAATCAAGAAGCAATTTTTGTAAGAACAAAATATTTGGAAATTATAGGAACTATGGTTTACAATTATCACAAAGTACAGATAAGTTGAACACAATTTACCTGGAATCTGGTACCCCACATTCTCGTTTTATACATGTAACTTTTGTTTTGCAGACTTCCTAACCTCCTTTACATCGGAGATTTCCATCCCTCTTCTTTAAGTGTATTAAGTGTTGATGTCCTATGCAACATGTCTGTAATCCTTATCGCTTGAGCTAATGAAGCAATAGTGAGAAACCCGCGTAATTATATGGATAATAAAACGTGTCTCGGTTTGAACAACAAGCAGCAAACTGGCGACGCTTCGGTGACTTCATTGTTTAGCGAAACAAAAGGTTTCTTTTGTTTTCCGTTTAAACAAAAGATATCCAAGAGATGCCGCTTGCAAAACTGAGTTTTTCTGCATACGTTATTTCTCGAAAACGAAGCGCAAATCAACCAAAAAAATTACAGAACGAAGTTTTTCCTGTCAAAACAAGTCAGTCTGCCAAAAATTAGCTTGATCCTGCAAAAAATGAAAATCGGCCAAAAAAGCGATATACGCCCTTTTTGCACGAAAGCCTTCAATTCTATTTAACAATAAGATTATGAACTCAAGATTCCTACCATGTAATAGTTGACAAAGGTACAGTTCACAGCAGTGGATATACACTGTAGGAGAGGGTCCCCTTATTTTAGGTAAAAAAAGAAGAAATGACAGAAGGAAGAAAAGCCAGCAGGGTAAATAAATCAAAACCCCCCTAGCTCATGGTCTGTGTCCACCACTGGATCAGGTCAACTACATGTATCATGCTTGGAAATCTTTAGCAAATAATCTAATTAGTATAGTATTTATCTACTATTTGTTCTCAACTTTATCTAAATCCTCTTCTCGGACACTGTGAAGTAGCCATCATTTTGTTAACAAGTAGCATGGCCAATCACTGAACCCAATCATGATGGAATGCTAGTACAGTCAACTCTCTCTTAATGGACACTTCTATAAGACAGACACCTCTATAAGACAGACACCTGGTGCTGGTCCTGGCCGTTTCTTTTTGTTGGCTTAATACATACAGTAGCAGTTAAAAGTAAATCAGTCATCCTTTTGTCCTAGTCAAAAAACAACCCAGAGGTGTATTGTAATCTAAAAGAGTTATTTTTTTGCTTTGTTAGCTGAACTACAGCTTTCCCTCCTGTTATTCCCTTGCTGCTTCCTTTTGCGGTCGGTTCTTCTTTCTTGATTCCTTGCCAAAGCGTCCTCAACCATCTTTCTTTCTTTCGCAATGTGTTGACTCAGCCATTTCACAGCTAGCGAGTTTGTAGGTTTCGTTCAAGTAAGTAACTTAAAACAAACTTTTAAGGGGCATTGTCACGCTATTTGGCAACTTTATAAAAAGCTAGAGGGTGTCTTCACATCAATTGAATTCTAGAACTAATGACCTAGTTTTGTTATTAAAGACTATTTGAAGGTACTGACACTGTTTCCTTTTGTCTGTCACCATGGATGGCATGGATGTAAATGGATTGAAACTTGAAAAGATTGGCCAATGTTTTTTAGTTAAACGTGTTCCAAAAATCCATAAGACATTTTTTATCGTTTAAGGCCTCTCTGATAAAATTCATATGATATCTTTGTTGTAGCTTTACAGAAGCATTTTGTTTATGATTAAAGCTTCAAAGTAATGACTTAAGCACCGAATTGACCTAAAACACCAAAATCCTTGTGACACTGCTCCTAAACAGATTCGTATTCACTGTGCACGGGTTCAGCATTATTATCTTAAAATTTCTGGGGTCATGTTATGTCGACTCTCTGTAAGCCGGACACCTCTCTAAGACAGACAGCTGAGGCCAGTCCCAATGGTGTCTGTCTTAGAGAGAGTTGGCTGTAGATTTATACTAAAACTTGAAAGAAACAAATAAAAAGGGTACTTTCATTTTTAATAGAGGGTTACCTATTAAAGTAGTTTATTTTATTGACAAATGAATACCTCCAAAATCTGAAAAGCAATGTATTTCAAAAAGTTGTTTTCAGAAGACCCTGATACTCTTGTGGAGGTGGTAAATGGATTAGAAGACTTTTGTGATGCCGTGGACATCACATTTTATAACAGCTCCAGTTCCAACACTCTTCTAACAAATGGTGAATATCATGATAAATGGAACTCTTGGCTTGACTGCATTCAGAGAGTTCACCAAGAATGTAAGGCACCTATAATGTGCAAGCTTCCTTTTAGTCAGCAAGCAGTTGAGGACACAATAAAAAAGGGAAGATCACTCCAAGAAGTGGGATGTGAGGTAAATTCCAAGTCATTGTGTTGAAAATATCAAGCAAAATTATAAACATTTATGAACTAAAGAAACATTTGACATCCATGGGCAAAGAAATGCACCTGTTTTGAGTGTGTACATGGCTCACAAAACATTTAGTTTCTGCTAGTTTTCTAAGACTATTCTCAGATAGAAGTAATGAATGTACTGTACATCGCTGTTTCCTTGATGTGAAAGTTTCCCCCAGGAAATGTACAGAATTGGAGAGTTGTCTAAACACATCATAGCTTGCTGTTTGATATATAGTATAGTTAGCACTAATTTCACTTGCAACCTCTGTTTCTTTGGATCTCAGACTGTAGCATGTATAATAAAAAAAACTGGCAAATCATTCAGTTGTTGCTTTTAGTGATAATAGCCCTTTTCACGGTTAGTTTTTCTCATTTGCATTACAATGTAATCCAACGTGGATGCGAGGCAATTTCGGGCTAAAACTGCAAAATAGCCCGAAATTGCCTCACATACATGCCAGATTTTATTGTAATGCAGATGAGCTGAGCTAACCGTGAAAAGGGCTATTGCTGAGCACTCTAATTTTTTTAAGCTTCTGTTGCTCCATAAACCTAAACCAGAGAAGATGAATTCCATTGTTACAAGGAAAGATTGGGACTCAGTCAAGGCCATCCGGTAAGAAGGTTGATTCTATATGACCCTGTCAGTGGTTGATTGTTAAACCCTTGTACAATGTATATAGAAATTTTTGAGTGGAGGCTAGGAGATACAATAGTATATATCTCTTATTTTCTAGCTTTTTCTCAATATTCTTTATTCCTTTTCCCCAGGTCTATGCATTGTCTTGGGGTAATCAACTGACAATTAGTGACATTTTGTTCATTTTTGTTCTCCATCTCTTACTCACTTTCCTGCAGAGAATCTGTTTCCCTGCCATTAATCCTAGATGTTGGCTCATCCACTTT
>JAHPZR010016547.1:5000-7500 GCA_019787425.1 Platygyra sinensis | reverse complement strand
CCCGCGTGCTGATGAATTCCATCATGACGTCTGATGAGGCGAGCGGAGAGAGCGAGTTTTTGTCAGTTTTAAATGTTTCTGTTCAGAGGTTTGTTCACAAAACTCTCATGATGAACAAATAGAATGCATTTATAGAATCGCATGCCATGGGAGAGAGGTTTTGGCGGTGCTACCGACTGGATTAGGCAAGAGCGCTATGTATGTATTACCACCGTTTTCGTTGATACGCGACTTTCGAAAACAAAACACGCGCGGAAACGTTTTCAAAATTTCCGTCAATCATACATGTTATCAATAGATCGGATCGAAATCCACCAATCACAACCCGCTAGCGTGACGTAAAGAAGGTCTGAAGGTCACACTAATGGCTTTGATTGGTGGATTTCGATCCGATCTGTCGATAACACGCAAGACTTCCGGTAATTCTGCTTGGTTATCCGCCGGAGATGGCATCGCCGACATTCGCGCTGACAGATATTTTAATTAGTGGGCGGCAGACAAATAGTCAAGTAATTGTATCAGGCGTACCTTCCCGCCGCGACAAAAAATATAAGGGACGCCTGATTGCAAGTTATGGCTTGGTGTGGTCAACAAAAGTCCAGCGTTTCCTCGTTTCTCCGAAGTTTTGAAATAACATGAATGAATAACATGAATGAATAAACAAAATTCCTGAGAAGACTAAATGGAGGACATTTACGGTTTCTTGAATTCAAAAAGCTCGAAATTTTTGAAAGAAACTGATAAACTTGCGTACACAACTGAAAATGTCAAATTGACAATTCAGTCCGCTCAAATTCTCTAAAGCGTGAAGCTAGTTCTCAGACCAGAAATAATCGAAATCGTTTTTTGAAGGAAATTTCAGTAGGAATTCTACTAAAACAATTAGATTATTCGCTCTCGATTTCTATGAGGCGTTAGTTGATTCGGCCTTCGGCCTCATCAACTATCACCTCATAGAAATCTCGAGCTCATAATCTAATTGTTAATTAGTACAAATTTACCGTAGTCTACTGTGAATCCGTGAATTTGATTGGCTATATTAGCGTTTTCTATCTGCCGATAGAAAAGAGTTACGCATCAGTGCACATCGCGCATCACGTTTGAACCTGATGTAACATATTAATAAAACAGTTCTTTTCTACGCGTTACTTGACATTTTTTTCTTTTTATGCAATGAGACTACGGTAAATTTATACTTAAACAATTAGACTACTCGCCGCCCTCGTTTTCTACGAGCGATAGTCAACTCGGCTGCGCCTCGTTGACTATCTGCTCGTAGATAACTCGCGCTCGTAGTCTAATTGTTAATTCACGACTGGTGATCGCATTGTGTGTGAGTCAAGGTCTAAAGAATAGTGCTTTGATTTTTTTAGGTTCTCTTTTCAGAGGAGAGTTATTCAACCTTGTTTGACCCTGATGATGTTGTATATCTCACACCTGACTCTCCTAATGGTAAGGAAAAAGACGAAACAATCATTTTAGTTGCTCCAGAATGTTCAAAGCCAGTTAAGCTAACACAACTTTTTAGAAAATTTGCCAGATTAGTTCTTGCATTATTGTGTCTTCTTCTAATTATTATTGCGTTTTTATGCCTATGATAAGTATAAAATAGTTATGAGGTGTAAAGGTATAAAGGGTACAAAACGATTCTAAGTGCGTGTCTAAGTCTAGGTCCGAGTGCACGGCTCGTTAGAAGACCACTTTTTAGTGAAATGATCCCGTGGATAATTAAAGTTTCTATTCTATTCTGTTCTATAAACTTGTCATATGAATATGAGTTCTGCACGCAATTTCATTTTCATGCAAATCAAAGTCATTTTCATAAGAATGGTTTCGCACTTGACTCGTTTTGAAACAGAGGCACAAGGGAACTCGGAAATGGCCTATTGGATGCTCCCACACGGCACTGTTTAATATCAGAAGCTCCAGCGCTTAAGTTAGTATGTATTTGTCCCCTAAGCATCCCATAAAAGCTATTTGAAACAATAGAATTTATAAACCGCCGTATCGCTGAAAAGGTCCAACTCAAGTTTGCAGTTTAGGTTGCAGCATAGTTGGTAAGCTATTTTGTCATTGATGTTTCAGAGCTTGATCAGCTGAACAAAGATAAAGTTTACGTTATTGGCGGACTTGTAGATCATCAATTGCGCAAGGTAACGAGCTCTGTGTTCATAAAATTGCATTACTGTTACTATTTACGAGGCTTTATTAGGTCATCAGTTTAGAAGATTTCAGACCATCGCAGATCTTCATAAAATGTTATGTACGTTATTCAAACTTGCATAAGGCAGTAGATAAGGAGTCTTTGATCGTGAGGTTGAGCCTGAAAACGTGTTCATGGTGATTTAGTTTTCCAATTGGAGGAAAAACCACCGTGACTGGTTTTCTTTAATAACTTTTTGGAGTGTCAGGCCATACTTCAAAGGTTTCATGCAATTTTAATATCAGAAATGACTCTTGATAATGTAGTATACATACAACTGTTTGTCTAACAGTGTAC
>JAHPZR010016547.1:0-2500 GCA_019787425.1 Platygyra sinensis | reverse complement strand
ACGACAACGGGAACGTCGCCAAACAAAAGATTTAATGAGCAGAACAATAGCTGTGCACGTGCGTTATAAATCCTTGTACATTTCGTTGCCGTTCTCTGCCAAACAGCAACGTGAAATGACCAAGTTTCGCGTATTTTGGAGAACCTGGGCCACGACGGCAAATATTTTGGATTTCCCTATGGAATTAATCGCTGGCATTACTTATTTAGTTTGAGCAGGTTTTTAGACAGATTTGCGCTCTGAACGGGTTTAGTTGCTTACGAAATTCGAGAGTAAAATTTAAATCCATTTTTTGCTAGGCGTCGTCCCTGGCGTCGCCGTCGTCTGTGCTTAAGTTCCCTATTATATCGAACGTCACGGTGGCCTATTGACCAAACGTGCAAAGTCCGCGCCGCGCATTTCCCTTTCGTAAACGGTCGATGCCATTTTCGGGACACTTTTCGCGACAATTTTTTCTAACCGTTAACGAATTTTTCTCTACTTAAGTAAAGAAAAAGGAAAATTTGCAAGTGACCAACTAGTATCGAACCCGGAACCTCTGTTTCCTAACATCCCTCTTACACCACTGCACTACCAGGTTGATCCGCCAAATCTCCCCAAAATTTAATTATGAAACGTGACATTCTTAAACATTAACAATAGCGTTGCCCCAAGCATCATTTAAGAGCTAACCGCAAGCAAACCAGTGTGAATATGAACAATTAAGCATTTGGTGAGTGCATTTTACTCCATCAACAAATTATACCAGTTTCTACCTTGTCCAGGCCTAAACTAAAGGAGATATGGCATCGTTCATTCTGAAAGGCTTGGTTACCAATGATAGCATCAACCGTTTAAAAATGGCATCGACCGTTTACGAAAGGGAAATCAGCGTCCGCGCCTCACTTAGTTTAATAAAGTTGCTTGGATTTTCGTTCTTCTCTTAAAAAAAAGAGTCAAATAACCACGAGAGAACAAGGGTAACGACCCACATTTGGAAAACCAATCAAACTGTGGTTTGGTGACTGATCGTGAAGAGACGTTTGCAAATAAGTAAAGCCGCGATCAAACGATCGCAACATTTCAGCACAACTTAGATCAGTGATCCAAGATCACGCGGATCATGGTACATCAAAGAAACCGTGGAATCCGTAACCAGAGTGGATTCATCGGCTCCTTTGATGATCCGGGTGATCTTATATCACTGATCCAGATCCAGATCACTCCAAAGGAACAGACCCTATAAAGTAGTCAAGGCTTTTCTAGCTTTCACATTTCTTACGTTGCCCCCCCCCCCTCCCCCCCACCCTCGCCGTTCAAGCAAATACCCTATAGCCTATAGTGAACACACTGCTGATCTGTAGGGATTGAGGGGCTCGTAAACGGGGGTCTTGTAACAAGGGCAACTGTTCAAAGCCTGATTACCACCGTTTTCATTGATACGCGACTTTCGAAAACAAAACACCCGTGGAAACGTTTCCAAAATTTCTGTCAATCATACATGTTATCGACAGATCGGATCGAAATCCACCAATCACAGCCCGCTAGTATGACGTAAAGAAGGTCTGAAGGTCACACTAGTGGCTGTGATTGGTGGATTTCGATTCGATCTGTCGATAACACGCAAGACTGACGGAAATTTTGGAAACGTTTCCGCGGGTGTTTTGTTTTCCAAAGTCGCGTATCAACGAAAACGGTGGTAAAGGGGTATTGTCACGCTATTTAGCAACTTTATATAAAGCTTGAAGGTGTCTTTGCATCAATTGAATTCCAAAACTAATGATCTAGTTTTGTTATTAAAGACTATTTGAAGGTAATGAAACTGTTTCTTGTCGCCTCTCACTTCGGATGGCATGGATGCAAATGGATTGAAAGTTGAAAAAATTGGCCAATGTTTTCAAGTTTTGATGCTGCACGTTCCAAAAATCCTCAAGAAATTTATCATGGTTAGCCCTCTCTGATGAAATTTATTCGACTATCTTCGCCGTAGCTTTACAGAAGCATTTTGTTTATTTTTGTTTATTTTTTTTATTTAATATATTTATTTCTTGCAAACACTACACAACAAATAGACTTGCACCAGATTACTTAATTACATCTGTCCTACTTACAATTTTTCTAATAGAGAAAGGAACGGTTTCCATACAGAATAAAACTTGTTCATTTGACCTTTTGATTGTGAAATAGCTCTTTGTACAATGATCTTATTCTTAACAAAGTCTAAAAACTGAGATAGGCTTAAAGTTTTTAGCTCAAGCCTTTGCACAAAAATGTATCTTTTACCTAACAAAATATAATAGTTAAAAAGACGGGTTTTTCTCTCTGCGGGATAGTAACCGTATAATATACTTAGCGCATTTACGGCGTAGGAGTTACCACTTTGACCCAGAAATCGTGAACAGTATTACACTCAACTAACATGTGGGGCAAGGTTTCTAATAAATTGCAATAGTTACACAACGGGGAATTTAATATTTTCATCATGTATAACCTATTACTTACTTACTTAAGCCCATCGCCC
>JAHPZR010016546.1:0-32033 GCA_019787425.1 Platygyra sinensis | reverse complement strand
AGCATATTATCCACTGCAGGCAAGATAGAGAAAATTTCTGACACCGAAAATATGTAGACAAATTAAAGTTATTATATTTTTATTTTCGGCAAGAAGGATATACATGTTTTGTTTTTATCTTGAATGAAGCTTGTCTATTATGGCTCTTGAGCTTGTCTATAACTAACAATTTATGTAGAAAACCGCTTTGGGCGAATGCTGCCGCTGAAAACGAATAAAAAACTGGACTTCTTCCTTTCCTCTTTTCGCCCACTACTAGCTACTGGTATCTCTAAATATTTGAACCTATAATGTCTGGCATGCAAAGAAAACGTAAAAAGAAAATATACAACAAAAACCATCCATGTATATCTAAGCGAATTTCACACAACCCAAGGTGAGAATCCCATATCTCTAAAAATTGATTCTTTCTGAGACCCGTGTGAAACTGGTGGGTTTAAGACATCATCACAGCCCTTCTCTTCTTTATCCTGTACACAGGATATGTATTTATTTACACTCTCTTCAAGGTAACTGAGCGGTGAAGGGCCTTGGCGCAGAACCTACAAATAAAACATGATTTAGATCGTTTCAGTGTTGGGCTGTTGTAGTGTGCTGTTACAGAAATATTTCATGTGGACATGAGCTCTGAATAAAAGTATCCATCAACGGTACAGAGAGCTGTTTATACCTATGCCACCAAGAGACTGACAAAGCTTTTTAGCGTAACTGGTCCTTTAGCATTTAACAGAGGAATCCAGCAGCTCAATTCATGGCCTGTGGAAGAGTTAATTTAGCTTCAGTTTAAGCAACTGAACTATTTCCATACAATGATGAAATGCAATATCATTTGAGCTATGCAAATAAAACTATCCATCAACGGTACAGACAGCTGTAAATACCTATACCAGTGTATTTAAAATAATGAGCTGGGGTATTACGTTGACCAAGAGACTGACAAAGTTTTTTTAGCTTAACTGGTCCTTGTGCATTTAACAGAGCAATCCAGAAGCTCCGATGGAAGAGTTAATTCAGCGCGGTGGCGGTGGCGCGGGGGCCTCATGGTTAATGCGCTCTACTCCGGAGCGAGCGGTCCGGGTTCGTGGCCGGGGACATTGTGTTGTGTTCTTGGGCAAGACACTTTTCTCTCACGGTGCTTCTCTCCACCCAGGTGTATAAATGGGTGCCGGCGAATTTAATGCTGGGGGATAACCCTGCGATGGACTAGCATCCCATCCAGGGGAGTAGAAATACTCCTGGTCCCTTCATGCTATAGCGGCCGGAATAAGCTACAGCCTGGTGGGCCGCAATTGGCTCGTATGCAGACTTTCCTACCTAGCCTTAAGTAACCGAACTTTTTGCTCGCGATGATGAAATGGCACTCATTTAAGTTAAGCAAATACTGCACGAGAAAACTTTAGGTGCAATAACTGAGAAAGATGGACTGAAGACAATGCTGAGATAAGAAGCAAGTGATCTACAATCCCGGACAAAAGTAGTTGAGACACTTAAGCTGGATTATATATCCCCCATACCCAATAATCAATGTTTTAAAATGTCCGGTTTTGTTTCAAAAAGGGAAAAAAGTCAGCTGATTATCATCATTGTAAGTGCGAGGAGGGTGTTCTAATGCAACTTTTTTGCACGTACTGTATTTTTTTTTTGACTGATAAGGTTTAAGGCTTAATCACCTGGTAATGGAAATCTTTGATGTTGAATTTTTCTTTTAGTGTGCTATTGGCTTGGTCTTTTAATCTCATGATGGCAAGTTGTCCCAGCATGTAAGTAACAGCCTGTCCCGGAATGCTTTGGTAGCGTGTCACTTCCTTCACTGCTACATCACTTGTGTCCCAGGCGTAATCCTCGAACATCTTTAGCGCCCAGGCACGTGAATACCCCTTGAAGTGAAGCCCAGTGTCCATCATCAAACGTAAAGCTCTCCAAACCTAAAAAAAAATATGTCAACGAATGAATGGAGAAATCAATCATTTGTCAATTACAAGCTTCTATTCTTTAGCATTGCCTGATTTCATACCGTAAAGGACTAGACACGAGTCTGTAAATTATGGGATTAGCAACTATTGATTCACATAGTCATAAAGTGCAGACCAAGCTTTACAAAATACCCAAGTTCTGTGTTAACAGACCCAGTAGTAACCAAGATACAGCCATTTGAAAATGTCAAAATTTCATGGCCATCCGGACACTGTCCGAACACAGAGTCCGGATGGCCATACATTTCTTTGTGAATTTTTGTACATTTCTTTGTGAATGGTTGTGAATGGTTGTATCTTGCTTACTATTTTGGGTCTATTTACACCAAACTTGGGGATATTGTAAAACTTGGTCTTCACTTTATGACTATGTGGATCAATAGTTGCTAGTCCCATAATTTACAGACTCGTACCTAGGCCTTCACGGTATGAAATCAGGCAATGAAGATGCAAACGATTTCACCATCAACAAATGATGCATTAATATAAGTTACCCCTAACAATGTATTTTATCTGTAGTTAAGTAGAGTTCAGACATACAGGACAAACCTATGGACTGAGTTGAGGTCCCGACCCCTAAGTCTCAATTCTGTCACAATATACTCAATTATAATTTACACTGAATGTATACGCTAAAAAGTGTCCATTGATTTGATTGGACTTTCGGGCAACTCTGTCTTTTAGTTCATTAAGGAAAAATTTAGTACCTGCTTACTACTCATGCTTGATTTATGTCCTCTCAACTCTCTTATTACTGGAGCGTACTCAAAGATCAGTATGGTTTCTATGGCAACTCACCTGCCATTTCAACATCCCAAATTTGGAAATTGGATCAACTTGATATGCGGTAGTATGTTCAGGGATCAGCGGATACTCTGCGTATAGTGCCCAGCCCTCAGCAAACGCCAGGTAAAGAGTGTTGACCGCTATCCAGCGAATGGGGCCTTCACATGAGTCGGTAAAATGTTCAATGTAACCTTGAACCTTGTTGTGGACGAGAGAAGAGAAGGCTTTAATCACCAAATCTCTTACTAACTACGTGGCGGCCAACTGCAACCACGAGGATTGCAGGTTAATAAATAAAGTGAAATCACACCACATGTAAAACAAAACGAATAGGCCATTTCCGAATTACCTTTAGCCTCTTTTTCAAACCGAGTCTTGGTGCTCATCTTTTCATATGAAAATGAGTTTAATTTGCTTGTGAATGAAAACTCATTTTCATATGAAAGGATGAGCACCAAGACTCGGTTTGAAAAAGAGGCTAAAGGTAATTCGGAAATGGCCTATTATAATGTAACACGGTACGTCACGCAACACTCGCAGTGTTGACTGT
Source organism: Platygyra sinensis (assembly GCA_019787425.1). NCBI lineage: Eukaryota > Metazoa > Cnidaria > Anthozoa > Scleractinia > Merulinidae > Platygyra > Platygyra sinensis. The sequence continues at coordinate 28,724 of JAHPZR010016546.1, read as the reverse complement.
GTTTAGTTTCTAACTTAATTTGCAACGGCATTAACACCGCAAACCCTGTAAATAACGCACAGCTGTATGAGTTATTAACCTAGCCTGAGCCGGTTAATATGACTGGATATTGACGGAAAAGCTATGCTTTGTGTATTTATGGACCGAGTGTCCAACAGGAAGTTAAGGTTACCTGGGTGTGGTGCCCAGGCCTTCCTTCATGTGCCGCCAACGTGACTGACTCATATCTGGGCCCAGGCTTTGCTAGAAAGAATGGCATATTATAACTGGCAACCTTGGAACAATTTGAATCAGACGGCGAGTAGAATGGTACACCACTCGATGGATTAAAGTCGTAGTCCAGTTTAATTGGGCAGCTTGGAGTTGACTTGTAAGGACCTGTTACATGAAATAGTCCCGCGGTCTCATAGTCGAGGGTTGCCATAATCTGTGACAATAATGTAACAAAGTATTAGGACACAGATTACTACGCCCAGGAAATTACAAAGCGTAAATTACAAACAGGTAGTAAATTAATTCAAGATGCCAACTTTCTTCAGGGTCAAGAATACCTTCGTTAAACCGTTATTTATTTACCTGTAGTTTCCTCGATCAGCGAAGAAGAAGGTTTACCAAGAGGGATAAAAGCATAACCCAAATAGAATCATGGGTAAGTCATACAGTGAGAAAGTTAGTGTAAGCCAAATAAGGGTTGTAATTTTATTTCTTTCTGTACAGGTATTGGATTCCAGTGGTTCGAACTCGGTTATTTCCAATTTCTTGTTATCCCCAATTTAAACCATTTACTTTTTCTCCGTTGTTTATTTCGAACCCCTGCTATTTCGCAATACGGGTTCAACTCATAGGAGGGATAAAGATCTTCCCCAACTCCTTTGCGTTGATGGTACAAGATGGCTCCTGTTTTAAAAACACGCGGCGAATTTCATAGTTTTTTCGAGTTCGATTTTCTCTGGGTTCAACTGAAGTATACATGTTATGCTTAAATAGTATTAAACATTGACTGTTAGAAAATAATATATCCATGTCGTAATGGTAACCTGTTTGGAATGGTCAAACCACTTCTTCATGGCGGCTATTCTGTGTGGGCAATACCTTTCCGCCCCCTTTACAGTGCTGCAGACTTTGTGTGCATTGTCATCAGACTCGTTGGCTGGAATGTCTTTATCATTGTAATACATCTTAGTGTCATTTATGAGCTCTTTGAATCGCCGCTTCGCTTCATCTACATTTTCTAGTTTCGTCGCGTTCTTGGCTAATTCCAACACCTGTTCAACAAATCAATCTACACATATTAATGAGCTGCAAGGTTAACTCGAGCAATCTGTCAGATAAGAAGTATGGCCGGTTATTGACGAAGTGTGAGGTCAAGATTGCCGGACTTTGGTCAAGTTCTTTATTTGCGTGTTTATGGAACGAGACGGAGTCGATGTCCATAAATTCATAAAAAATCCATAAAAAAAAACGAGGCCAATATCCACCCATCTTGACCGAACAAACTTGGTAAATAGGATTAATTGTATGGCTTTTTGGGAAAAATTTTCTCAGTTGCGGGACACGGCTGGTTGTCCCGAGCAGCTTCATCTTGCCCGCTTGGGTAGCCAATCACGGCACAGCATTTTATTCATCTTTCCCGCTCGCGGAGCTAGCCATGCAACAAAAGACAATATAGCGTGCTTCCAACGCGATCATAATATATTTTGCCTGATTTATTGGTCAGGAAAGTTCATACCTCGGAATAGAGTTTATCGCGCATGTCTTCACCAAGGTTGTAAATTTCATCTGGTGTCTGGGACGTGGTTGTAAAATGTGCCAGCAGTTTTTTGTAGGAGTCTTTTCCATTCAGTTCCTCGCCTGTGGGAAGTTTTTGTGTTGTCTTTGTACTCGTCTGAGAGCCGTTCACGAAGACATAAGCAAGCGGTAAACTACCAAGACCATTAGCAACGCTATCTGGCGCACAGTGTGCAATATGTTCCTCCTTTATGAATCTAAAAACGGAATTAAGTGAATTGATGAAATATCGGCTTTCGTTTACGCTGTAATGCTGTAAAGTATGGAAGGCACTCCATCAGATACTCGGGCCCAATGTTATGGTCCAAGTTGTCTAACTTCGAGAGAACTGCAGCAACTCTGAAAGACCTCAAACGAATGATAAACTGTAGAGATATCTCAGTCTGCATTAGACAACAATAGCTGTGCCTCTTGTCATCTCTGTAATACCTAAAATTTACATATAAATTTTCATAATGTTTTAAAATTTGAAAATTTTACATTGTTAAATTGATATAAATTGCACGTAGTAACTTTTTTGGAAGTTTAGGAAGTCTAGTTTTTTTTTATTAGGTAATTTTACTTTATTAAAACTAGCTTTGTTTTAGTGTCCTCAATTAGTACTGTAATGTACTAGAATCCTTTTCATGACACTTAAATAAAGGTTTCATCATCAAGGTTTCATTATCATGTTGTCACTATCTGCAATTTGTGACAAAAGCTTTCGAAACATTAGTGATCAAATGAGACCATATAAAAACGTGATGGTGACACATCTTGCCAATCATAACTACTTATTTCCAGCAGCGCGCCCCTCCCCCCGCGGGCAATTTTGCACACATACTTGATCGGTTTTTCCTAATGCGCGACATTTGGGAAAAGCGGGAAAGGGCAGAGCACACTACGCAACAGGACCCATGTGTGTCTGTTCGTGATGGCTGGATTAGAAAAAAATCAAACAGATGGGTAACTCAATGTACGCTTATTCACTTGACCTCAACACAACTTGAGAGGAGGTTTGCAATAAACTATCGTTAACTTCTCCGCAAGACCAGGGCAAGTCAAGGAGGAATCGAATGTAAGGTGGGCACTTCGACAAATGGACTGGTTTATTGAGGCCAATATTTCGGCCTTTTCTTTAAGGCCAGGGATATTTAACTCAGTTAAAGTAACCCTAAAAACTGGACAAATTGGAGAACATAAACAAAAAAGTAATACCTCAACATATGATCAATTGCCTTGCCAACATACTCAAGGGCGAACTCGCGAAGTGACTCGCTGGCTGATTTTCCATACTTTCCCTGCCATTTGCTCAATTGATCATCGTTCATGTTGGAGATGAAATCTTTGGCAAGGAAAGGCTTTATGAATGACGCTTCGTAGATTCCTGTGAAGAAATATAAGGTTTTAGTCACGTAATGACGCTAAAAACGCACGACATTCAGGCTTCTTCGAGGGATTTTGAATTATGTTTATTTGTTGGAACCAGAAATGTTAAAGTTATATTTTTAAATAATTTAGGCATTATTGTGATTTAGAGTGTGTAATGGTGTCCAGTGGCCGAAAATAGAGCCCTCTAATGAGAACCTTTGAAGGTTGCGATTGAGATGAAAAGCAAAGGAATGCTCCGCTAAGCCCGAGTACATGACATGCCACACACAGGAGTTTCAATTTCCTGTATCAATTATCCTAAAATATTTGGCCGAATTATGCGTCTTGTCTTTTCTTGTTTGGTACGAGAAGAAGTATTTGACTCCAGTCTACTATTTTCGGCTTAATGGAGGCGAATTACGGAGAGCCCGAATTACTTTAATGTGACTTCTCCGCTGCTACTTTTCTTTTTGCAATACAAACTACTGAGTGAAGACTGACTTTATTTAAGGACGTTCGCACGAAAATTTTCTAACATTGATTTTTTTCTAAAAATTTTACCATTGAAAGATGATGAGTTAGTGATGTCAGAAATGTAAAAAAAAGGTGGGGTCATCGACTTCGTTTCAGAGAGAACATGCCCAGAAGAACACCTAAATCTGAGTAAATCGGGCTTCAAAAGCGAAAAATACCAAAGTGGCTGAAAGTCCCAAAATATTGCAGTTAGAGCTTTGAAGGGAAGTGTTCTCTGCCAAATATGGTTTAAATGGACCTTTTAAGAGAATTTAGTTAACTGGTGAGGGTATTCAAGGAACAAGTTCGCATTTAGCGACCATAGTTTCACGCGCCTTGCAGCCGCAAGATAACAGAATTCCATGTCCCGTGGACAGAAATCTTCAATTTTTTTTAACTTCCCACATTGATTTTTTGTTCATTTTTGGACAATGTGGAGATAATTGTAAATTAAACCTGTTTCTGAAAAGAAAAGTAGGGGTCACCGAACGTTCAAGATCGTTAAAGCCAATCAAAGATTTAGCAATGGGCACCTGCCCTATCTTTGTTCATTTTACTACTTAGCGCGCGCGCGCGATGCATGACGTGGCATGTGAATTTCGTGCGCAGTAAGGATGCGCAGTAACAATTGGCGCGAACGTCCTTAAGACTGCGCTATCTTGCGCGCTCTTCACAAATTGCAAGCTAGCTACAGATCTGACAAGCTCAGTATTTTGGAACAATTTTATATCCTGCCAATCAACACTCTCGTCAAGCTCCTTTGACTGTTAAATTCTCTGCAACAAAAATCTGGGAATCTGTCGCACTAGAAATTAAATGTTTTCCGTACATGCTCTTCAAAAAGCAGTATAAGAGATTCCTATTGAGCTCTCAAAACTGAGCATAATTCAACTATTAGCTATAGAAGATAATGATGCACAATATGTAGGATATCATTTTCGTCTCTTTGTTTTCTAGCTTGTCTTTCTTCTCTTTCAAATATACTTAACATGCGGCCATCGCCAATTTATCTCTCACATGACAGTGACCAACTCGAAAGCTCATTAGCTACTTTGGTCACTGTACACGATTAAATAGTGTTTCTTTTCTGGCTAACTTTTGTTTGTATTTTTTTTTATTTCTGTATAATTGTAAACTGTGTTATATTAAGTTGTATCACGTCTGTAAACAGTGTAAAATAATAAAACTTGAAACTTGAAACTTGAAACTGAATAACCTGTCAAGGTGAATTTTGACTGTACACCAACAGAGTGTGTGCACGTGACGTCATCAAATTCTCAAATTCAAAACAAAAAGCCACTAAAGGTTTTATCCTCATCAGGCATAAGAGGTACCAAATTTATAACTGTTTACAACTTTCCAGCTCAATAGCGTTCTTCGTTTGGAAACCAGCGCATTTTGTATTTCGAAGTTATGGCGGTGCGTGACATAACCCTTCGATCGCGTTTGTCGAAAAATATACACTGATCTCGTGATTTTTAGCCATTTTAATTTTTGGAGTTTAAGTATCAGAAAAAGTACTTTTGGAAATACTTTTTGGTTCGGTTCAGATAATCAGTCCACTGAATAGCCATAGTAAGTTCCAGATGTTTACACTACTTACTGGCCGCCATGTTGAAGGACAAAAGAGGTCCTCCAATATGTGGATCCCATACTAGACTCTGTAAGAGAACGCACACACCTTAAACTTGGGTAACTGTCTTCTTTTATTTGTCGTTTACAATATCTCAATTTTTTGACTGACAATGCACGGTTTTTGATTTCATTTTTTATTGCGTGAAAGTGCACACACTCAATAGATTATAGAGCTGCCTAACAAACAGCGGGAGATCAAAGGTATATATATTCCTGTTTTCGACGGCGGCTGATCAAACCATCCGGCACTGTTGCTAAAGGAAGTTCGCTTTCTTCTTTCATCGAGCAAAAAGAGAAAGGCAACCTCAGTCTCACAGCTACCTGTGCTCCCCGGCTGCAGTTTGCTTTGTCAACCTTAAACGGCAAGACAACGATTAAGTCTTTGCTTGTAAGGGGAAAAAGACTTAATTTGGTGGGCGTTTCGGAAAAAAAAATACATTTTAAGGGTCAAAAACAACCATGGAACTTTAGGTAAGCCTTCGATGTGTTTGGGAAGATTCAGCTTTTAACTTTTGCGGGCTGTACACTGAATACTGCCGTTAAATTTACATATACCAGCCACAGCACATATTAAATTAAATAACCGTGAGTGATTTAAAAGAGATTATTACAGTGCTGTGACTGGTTAGTTTGTTTTTATCCCGTATTCATTGAAGCAAACATAATTAATTCAAAACTAAAAACAATTTCATTAGATTTGCATGCGCCGATATGATTTTGCCTTTATTCAGTTGAGTTAACTATAGGGACAGAACGCCTTTGTCTCAGACTGATTTATTTTTCATCCGTGCGCTTACTGCGTAAATCGTAAATGCAACAACAATCGTGTTTTGCATGACCGTTTGTAGGACATTGTAACTAACAATCACGACTTGATGCTTTAACAAAAAAGTTGAATTGAGTTAATAAAGCACAATTGTAGTTCTATACTTTTAGTTTCGTAGCAACACTTGGGGTCCTTAGGAGTCTTCAAACAAAACAAAAACCTCAAAAAGCTTTTTGTTTTGCTTGTCATTTGAATAATTTCTTACCCGTTGGACCATCAACAGCCACTTCTCTGTACTTGTCTTTCAATCCATCTAGCCCCGCTTTACACTCCTCTATTGTGCGAACCATTCCAGCTGCTACGCCTAACTTCGTGTTCTCCACGAACTGAACGAAAGTTTGGTTAAGTTCTTTGAATTTAGATTTAAGTGTCTCCATTTCACTGACTTTCGATGGCTTAAAATGTTTGAACGCTAACTGCACTTCATTTGGCACCATACAAATAGGATTCCAACAAAAGATGTCTGCTCCCATCATCCAATCTCCAACATAATAGTCGTATGAATACGGCAACATGAAAGGAAAGCTATGTCTAGCCCAGTGAAGCAGTTGAGCTACTGCTCGTTTCTCCATCAGTGTCAACTTTTCCATGTCAACTGGCATTTTCTCAATATCTTTCACAATTTTTGCCGATTCATCAGCGATCAGTTTAATGCGTTCAGGCGCTGGATCATAAGAGCGGTATTTGTTCTTTACTTCAGCTGTTGTAACACCTGGCTTGCTTGCAATCTTGTTGGGATTCAATTCGTAATACTTGTTCTGTGCTCTTTGCAAAAAAGCATCGAGTTCGACTCGCTTAGCTTCCTCTGAATAGTCGCAGCCGGTGCCTTGAGGTTTTGTCTTGGAGTCATCACCTTTTCTTCTAGCTTCTGCAATGAGTGCAATTCCAACGAAGAAGAAGACCAAACATGCAATGCCAAGAAAAACGAAGAGAGCTATAAGGCAGCGTGTTTTTCTCTTCTTGCGAGGTGACTTATTGGCTTGTACTAAGTTGTAATCCATGATTGCGTTGTGAAAGTGAAGAGGTCAATAAATTACCTCTTTATTATAATGAATGTCACGCAGGTGGTCCATGCCACGGTAATGATGATTCAACAGCCGCTTTGATGTTACGTAACGATTAAGACAGAAAGTTTCTATAGATTAAAAGAATCTAAATATTTTTACCAGTACCAAGATCTCTTCTACATTCTCTTTCTGGGATGTCAAGCAACGTTTCTACTAAAGAAAATAACTGAGAAGGAGACTAAGTACTACCCTAACCAGCGCCCCACTCCCATCCACGCCCCACCAAAATTAAGCAGAGCGTAACAAATATTTTTTTAGCTCGGCAGCCAGTCAAGTATCCTGATAATGGTATGTGTTATGCACTCGTTTTAAGCCTGACCATGGAATCGAGCACGCCATAGCAGAGCCATATAAAGGACCCTTCATTAATTATCGCGCGAATGGGGGGGGGGGGGGGGGAGGGTGCAGGGGATGGATTTTCAGCTAAAGACTGTAATATTGTCATTTTGTTAAATTCATCCCCTCGTAGCTGTATTTATAAATGTCGTGGTCCTCCCTGAATGTCTTCCCGCCCATATTCACCTTTCGACGTTTATATTTAGTGCTTTTAACGCTCAAATGAGAATAATATTTCTAAATATGATGCTGATTTACGGATTAATGGAGCCGCCATGGCGCATTCTCTTGATCAGGCGTCCCATAAAGCACAACAGGCGAGGCCCGATTGCCCCTAGGGGCAAGCTAACCTAGGGGGACCCAGGGTATAGTCCTCGGGAAAATTTTCCTTGAAACGTGTCAGTCTGTAAGTCTTAAATGTAATGTTATACGACGGTGTACAAATTTTTATGACCGAAACAGGTGGCTACATTCGATTTCAGTTGCAGCGGGTGGATTTCCGCCGCCTTCATTAATTATCGCGCGAATGGGGGGGGGGGGGGGGTGGGGGGTGTGCAGGGGATGGATTTTCAGCTAACGACTGTAATATCGTCATTTTGTAAATTCATCCCCTCGTAGCTGTATTTATAAATGTCGTGGTCCTCCCTGAATGTCTTTCCGCACATATTCACCTTTCGACGTTTATATTTAGTGCTTTTAACGCTCAAATGAGAATAATATTTCTAAATATGATGCTGATTTACGGATTAATGGAGCCGCCATGGCGCATTCTCTTGATCAGGCGTCCCATAAAGCACAACAGGCGAGGCCCGATTGCCCCTAGGGGCAAGCTAACCTAGGAAAACCCAGGGTATAGTCCTCGGGAAAATTTTCCTTGAAACGTGTCAGTCTGTAAGTCTTAAATGTAATGTTATATGACGGTGTACAAATTTTTATGACCGAAACAGATGGCTACATTCGATTTCAGTTGCAGCGGGTGGATTTCCGCCGAGAATCTTTTGACTGATGTCAGTTGACATACAAACAGCTAACCATCCCAAGTGCTAAGAAACTATAAAGTTACTGCTTAGCTAGAGTGCCAAATAGCCGTCCAGCAAGTCTGGATGGGTATTTGACATTTAGTGGTCCCCCCTTTTGGGCTCTCAGTTATCGCTGATCCCGCCTTCTATCATTCTAAAAATCCAATGATACCCCCGGCATTCTCAACCACCCCCCCAGGCCATAAATAATGACCGGTCCCTAAACCACAGCAGACTAGCTTTTACTGCTTTTTAAACTTGTTTGATTCTTTTCTCATGAAAATATCTTTTTTTACAAGTAATTAATAACTTTTGTTTGAAATGGAGTTTGCAAAAGGCGCATGTTTCCCAAGTTTGATCTTTTAAATTCAACTCAGTGCAAGACTCAGATTTTATAACAAGTGTCTCGACCGGTCTGCCTTAATTCTTTGGGTTTTTCACGTTCGACGCTTTTAATTCAGTTTTAAAACCTTTCTTCTAGGCATAAGTTTGTCTCTTTAGACTTTAGGTAAAATGGTGTTCATGGAAAAGATACTGCACATGCGAATGATTAGGGACTTCTGGGAAATAATGTCAAGGTTTACAGTAACCGGGAGAGGACTGGGATAAGCTCTGCTTGGTCTGGATCGAGAGCCTCTTGAGTACTTTACCTTTTGTCGTTTGGACCTCTTACAATGTAGAATAATGAAAATAATGCCAAATATGATGAACAGGGAGGCCAGGGTTTGGTGCAAAAACCAATCCGTCCTTGATTTTCCCTTTGCTTATAACGCTTTCGTATTGGCTCCATAATCTTTCCAAATTCCGGATTCTTGAAGTAAAAATTTTCGTGATTACCTCAGAGGTGGAAAGTAGCTTCGTTTTCACGCAAAATCTCCTGTTCACCATTCACTTCCCGGAACTTCAATTTCAAACCGAAATGACATTGATCTATTTTTGGACGTCTTCCTGGCAAATATTGTACTCTGTGGGCTTTGCCAGTCATCTTGATAAGTGTTGAACTGCTGAAAGTTAGAAGCAGCCACATCTTTATTAAGTGATCAATTAAGGTCTCCTCTCATCCGTAGAGGGTCGAGATTCAGGCCACTGGAATTAAACGAGGATGAATTAATCCAATGGAAGAAAAATGACGTAAAATACCTAGCCTTCAGATCAGCACTCTGAGAGAAAACTGAGTGTTCTGTCTATCACACCCAGCCGCTCCAGACATTATCACAAAATATAGGAAAGAAGAGAGAGAAATTTAACAGATAAGGCAAGAAGGTCAACGACAACGTTCTTAAATCCTGCGTCATAAATTAAAAACGGTAGAGATTCATCTCATCTCGTTACCTGTTTTAGTCTTCCGTTCCAGTTCTTTCTGAACTGAATCAGCGCTCACCAGCGCAAAAACAAACAGCTTCCTCTAGGAGATGTCAAGTAAACCGTGAGCAAACAATTTCAAATTGAATCGAAGTCGCATGTACACAACCTTTTCAAGTGCAAAAAGTTGGCGGTTTATTAGCGCGTTTCATTTAACTTTATTCAGACCCTGCCGTGGGGGTGGATTGTGAACTAGTTTTCAATTGAGACTGCCTTAAAAGAATTTGGTATGACCTGCCATTGTTTACAAGAGTTGCGTTTCCATGGGTACCACATTTTGAATGGTTTTCCCGATGTTGAATTTACTTGTTAAGAACATTTGGTATCTTTTGTGATTGCTATTTTTTGCCGACTCCAAACGTCCAAAAAACCCGTTTTGAAGCAGAGGGCTGAAAAAATGAAACGAACTAAGAGGCAAATATCAAAATCATTAAGCGAATTTTTCAGGACTTTTTGAATTTGAATATTTTAAACTCTAAATGGTGTTTTATTTCTTCATTCAAAACGTCGTAAATTGTGTTCATTGATGAGAGAAAGTTCCGATGCCTCTGCTGGCATAGCGGAGAGGAAACCTACTTTTGTGAATGTCCAACACGACGGAAGATTGTGACAAAATTAAAAGCGATGTAGCATGAATTTATTGGTATTGTAACAAAATCAAAGGTATCACCTCATGCGGTCGTCTGGGAAAATAGACTTCCGTTTCCGTAACTAAAAATAACTTTAGTGGAAATGACATGTCCCAGCCAATGCCCCTCTTTGCCCGCTTATGTTCTCTTGTTAATCAAAAAACACATTGTGCAGGGGCGGATCCAGGATTTTTCTTAGGAGTGAGTGCACCTCTCAGGAATGACGTCACTGACCGGTGAGGTAAACACATTCAGTAAAAGCGAATACGAAGGAGAAGGCTTCATCTCAGGTGGGGGGGGGGGGGGGGGTGCGCACCCCCTGCTTCCTCCCCCTAGATCCGCCCCTGTTGTGTAACAATGTGTAAGCTCAGTACTTTATTAATTCTGTTTCCGAATGTTGTAAGAAATTCCTCTTACACGAATGCACATATGATGAGGTCTTGTGGCTGAAAATCCTCAGTGAAACGAAAACGTTTACATCTATACTGCGATCTTAAAATATGGTACAGGCTGCCTATTTGCAATTGTACAGTGATTCAGTTGAATGTCTACCAAGTGAGGTTAAGATATTTCGAAGTGAAAGCTGTATATATACTAAATGAACTTGCAATGGCATCTTTCAGCAAACTTTGTAACTTTTTCCCATCTGAAACGAAGAAAAAACGACAGTTTGACGCATTCAGGAAACTGTATGAGCAAACAAGATGTCCCTGTTAGGAGGAATACCTCCAAAGAAACTCTCATCCTGAAATTAAATGAAAACACCGCGGTATTAGCTGGCCGTCCAGGTTGGCTAAAATAGGGAGCTTAAGCAAACCACGACGACGACGGCAACGAGAACGTAACCAAACAAAAGGTTTAATGACTGAAACAATAGCTATGCACGTGCGTTATAGATCTTTGTACATTTCTTTGCCGTCCTCTGCAAAACTAGAACGTGAAATGACCAAAAAGATAAAACAAACAGCGGTGATAAACATATTGAAAACTTTCATTTTATAATCTTGACGTTTCGTATGCTAGTCAACATACATTTTCAAAAGAATAACGGTTACAAATTTTTTGAAAAGCTATTTATACTGTATAAATGGGGGTCTGGAACCTAGACAGAAAACAACTGCAATTAATAGAAATTTAAGACGTTTCAAACGGAAACTGTCTGTAAAGGGACAATGAAAAGGCTTTCTAATAGAGTAAAAGCTTTTCACTGCTGACATTGGCGTTCAAAGCTGGCTGTAACTCTTGTATAAACAAGGTCTCCTTAACTTTACAATGGTAGTCAGTCTTGCCAGATGCCAAAATGTCAAAATGGTCCCAGTTGATGTTGTGGCCAGTTGTTTTAACGTGATCAGCAATTGCAGAAGAGTGATCGTGTTTCGAAAGGGCCTTGAAATGTTCCGTTTTCCGGTCGTGAAGTCTTCGCTTCGTTTTCCCAATGTAAAAATCTTTGCAGTCCCAGCAGTTAGCTTTGTAAATGACTTTGGATAATTGTGATCGGTTGAGTCGGTCTTTGTATGGGAAGAAGGATTTGATGCGTCGGGTGTTTTGAAAAATAACTTTAACATTAACAAAAGAGTAGAAACGATTAACACAAGATTTAAGACGCTTAGTAATGAGGTTGCTATGGGAGACCTATATAAGGTAATAAAATAATAACATCTTTCTTGGGGACCGTTGCAACGGGTTCTTTTGGCTTATTCTTGTTCTTGTTCAGGACATCATTGATATTAAAAGTGATGATGCCCTGAGGGTAGCCATTTTGCAGCAAAAGCCTTTTGAGATCCTCGACAGCGGATTGTAACAATGAAGCAGTGGAGCAAATACGGAAGCATCGATAGGTTAGCGTGCGGATAAGATTGATTTTGTATTTGCGCGGTGTAAATGAGTCCCATTTAGTATAGAGTCCAGTAAATGTCTTCTTCCGGTAAACAGATGTGACAAAAGTGTTGTTTGGGCAGCGTTTCACAAGAATGTCCAAAAACGGAATCTCTTCTGCTTGTTCAAATTCAATAGTGAATTTGATGCTATTGTGACGGCTGTTGAGGTACTTCAAAAACTCGTTAGCGGCATCTTTGCTGTCAAACATGGAAAAAGTGTCATCAACATATCTATGCCAAAGTGTAGGGTGAAATCTGGGACTGTTAGTTAGCCATTTTTCTTCAAAGTCACACATGAAAATGTTAGCCAAAACGGGGCCTAAAGGTGAGCCCATGGCAACACCATCAAACTGGTCGTAATACTGACCATCGAAGATAAAGTGGCTTTTCTTGGTAGCAAAGTCTAACAATTTCTTTAAAACAGGACGAGGTATTGCTGGCGAATCAGGAAGGGCGTACAGCTTGTCTAGACAAATTTGTATTGTTTCGTCAAGTGGCACATTTGTAAACAACGAACAGACATCGAAAGAGCACATTATTCCATTATTATGTTTAAAAGATTTAGCCCAATCAGCAAACCGAAATGAATCTTTAACTGTATGTTGATTAGTGGAAATCGGCTGAAGTATTCCAACAAGGTAAGACGCTAGGTTGTAATTGTACGTGTTCACTGAGGAAACAATAGGCCGGAAGGGGCATCCAGTCTTGTGAACTTTTGGGAGGCCATATAAAACACCTGGGGAAGACCCACCGGGTAAGATCTTCTGGAAAACTGCGTCATCAATTATTCCATCCTTTCGTAGTTTACGCAGGTAAGATGAAAGGCTCTCTTCTCTAGCTTTAGTAGGATTGCTTGTCAATGGTTTGAATTTGGTATTATCAGAGAGTAACTGCTTCATTTTGTTAAGATAGTCAAGTCTGCTAACAATAACAATGCCATTTCCTTTGTCTGGTTTCGTAATTATGATGCTGTCATCACTGCGTAGATCATTCAGGGCCTCAGGCTAACTAACAGTCCCAGATTTCACCCTACACTTTGGCATAGATATGTTGATGACACTTTTTCCATGTTTGACAGCAAAGATGCCGCTAACGAGTTTTTGAAGTACCTCAACAGCCGTCACAATAGCATCAAATTCACTATTGAATTTGAACAAGCAGAAGAGATTCCGTTTTTGGACATTCTTGTGAAACGCTGCCCAAACAACACTTTTGTCACATCTGTTTACCGGAAGAAGACATTTACTGGACTCTATACTAAATGGGACTCATTTACACCGCGCAAATACAAAATCAATCTTATCCGCACGCTAACCTATCGATGCTTCCGTATTTGCTCCACTGCTTCATTGTTACAATCCGCTGTCGAGGATCTCAAAAGGCTTTTGCTGCAAAATGGCTACCCTCAGGGCATCATCACTTTTAATATCAATGATGTCCTGAACAAGAACAAGAATAAGCCAAAAGAACCCGTTGCAACGGTCCCCAAGAAAGATGTTATTATTTTATTACCTTATATAGGTCTCCGCATAGCAACCTCATTACTAAGCGTCTTAAATCTTGTGTTAATCGTTTCTACTCTTTTGTTAATGTTAAAGTTATTTTTCAAAACACCCGACGCATCAAATCCTTCTTCCCATACAAAGACCGACTCAACCGATCACAATTATCCAAAGTCATTTACAAAGCTAACTGCTGGGACTGCAAAGATTTTTACATTGGGAAAACGAAGCGAAGACTTCACGACCGGAAAACGGAACATTTCAAGGCCCTTTCGAAACACGATCACTCTTCTGCAATTGCTGATCACGTTAAAACAACTGGCCACAACATCAACTGGGACCATTTTGACATTTTGGCATCTGGCAAGACTGACTACCATTGTAAAGTTAAGGAGACCTTGTTTATACAAGAGTTACAGCCAGCTTTGAACGCCAATGTCAGCAGTGAAAAGCTTTTACTCTATTAGAAAGCCTTTTCATTGTCCCTTTACAGACAGTTTCCGTTTGAAACGTCTTAAATTTCTATTAATTGCAGTTGTTTTCTGTCTAGGTTCCAGACCCCCATTTATACAGTATAAATAGCTTTTCAAAAAATTTGTAACCGTTATTCTTTTGAAAATGTATGTTGACTAGCATACGAAACGTCAAGATTATAAAATGAAAGTTTTCAATATGTTTATCACCGCTGTTTGTTTTATCTTTTTGGTCATTTCACGTTCTAGTTTTGCAGAGGACGGCAAAGAAATGTACAAAGATCTATAACGCACGTGCATAGCTATTGTTTCAGTCATTAAACCTTTTGTTTGGTTACGTTCTCGTTGCCGTCGTCGTCGTGGTTTGCTTAAGCTCCCTATTTTAGCCAACCTGGACGGCCAGCTAATACCGCGGTGTTTTCATTTAATTTCAGGATGAGAGTTTCTTTGGAGGTATTCCTCCTAACAGGGACATCTTGTTTGCTCATACAGTTTCCTGAATGCGTCAAACTGTCGTTTTTTCTTCGTTTCAGATGGGAAAAAGTTACAAAGTTTGCTGAAAGATGCCATTGCAAGTTCATTTAGTATATATACAGCTTTCACTTCGAAATATCTTAACCTCACTTGGTAGACATTCAACTGAATCACTGTACAATTGCAAATAGGCAGCCTGTACCATATTTTAAGATCGCAGTATAGATGTAAACGTTTTCGTTTCACTGAGGATTTTCAGCCACAAGACCTCATCATATGTGCATTCGTGTAAGAGGAATTTCTTACAACATTCGGAAACAGAATTAATAAAGTACTGAGCTTACACATTGTTACACAACAGGGGCGGATCTAGGGGGAGGAAGCAGGGGGTGCGCACCCCCCCCCCCCCCCCCACCTGAGATGAAGCCTTCTCCTTCGTATTCGCTTTTACTGAATGTGTTTACCTCACCGGTCAGTGACGTCATTCCTGAGAGGTGCACTCACTCCTAAGAAAAATCCTGGATCCGCCCCTGCACAATGTGTTTTTTGATTAACAAGAGAACATAAGCGGGCAAAGAGGGGCATTGGCTGGGACATGTCATTTCCACTAAAGTTATTTTTAGTTACGGAAACGGAAGTCTATTTTCCCAGACGACCGCATGAGGTGATACCTTTGATTTTGTTACAATACCAATAAATTCATGCTACATCGCTTTTAATTTTGTCACAATCTTCCGTCGTGTTGGACATTCACAAAAGTAGGTTTCCTCTCCGCTATGCCAGCAGAGGCATCGGAACTTTCTCTCATCAATGAACACAATTTACGACGTTTTGAATGAAGAAATAAAACACCATTTAGAGTTTAAAATATTCAAATTCAAAAAGTCCTGAAAAATTCGCTTAATGATTTTGATATTTGCCTCTTAGTTCGTTTCATTTTTTCAGCCCTCTGCTTCAAAACGGGTTTTTTGGACGTTTGGAGTCGGCAAAAAATAGCAATCACAAAAGATACCAAATGTTCTTAACAAGTAAATTCAACATCGGGAAAACCATTCAAAATGTGGTACCCATGGAAACGCAACTCTTGTAAACAATGGCAGGTCATACCAAATTCTTTTAAGGCAGTCTCAATTGAAAACTAGTTCACAATCCACCCCCACGGCAGGGTCTGAATAAAGTTAAATGAAACGCGCTAATAAACCGCCAACTTTTTGCACTTGAAAAGGTTGTGTACATGCGACTTCGATTCAATTTGAAATTGTTTGCTCACGGTTTACTTGACATCTCCTAGAGGAAGCTGTTTGTTTTTGCGCTGGTGAGCGCTGATTCAGTTCAGAAAGAACTGGAACGGAAGACTAAAACAGGTAACGAGATGAGATGAATCTCTACCGTTTTTAATTTATGACGCAGGATTTAAGAACGTTGTCGTTGACCTTCTTGCCTTATCTGTTAAATTTCTCTCTCTTCTTTCCTATATTTTGTGATAATGTCTGGAGCGGCTGGGTGTGATAGACAGAACACTCAGTTTTCTCTCAGAGTGCTGATCTGAAGGCTAGGTATTTTACGTCATTTTTCTTCCATTGGATTAATTCATCCTCGTTTAATTCCAGTGGCCTGAATCTCGACCCTCTACGGATGAGAGGAGACCTTAATTGATCACTTAATAAAGATGTGGCTGCTTCTAACTTTCAGCAGTTCAACACTTATCAAGATGACTGGCAAAGCCCACAGAGTACAATATTTGCCAGGAAGACGTCCAAAAATAGATCAATGTCATTTCGGTTTGAAATTGAAGTTCCGGGAAGTGAATGGTGAACAGGAGATTTTGCGTGAAAACGAAGCTACTTTCCACCTCTGAGGTAATCACGAAAATTTTTACTTCAAGAATCCGGAATTTGGAAAGATTATGGAGCCAATACGAAAGCGTTATAAGCAAAGGGAAAATCAAGGACGGATTGGTTTTTGCACCAAACCCTGGCCTCCCTGTTCATCATATTTGGCATTATTTTCATTATTCTACATTGTAAGAGGTCCAAACGACAAAAGGTAAAGTACTCAAGAGGCTCTCGATCCAGACCAAGCAGAGCTTATCCCAGTCCTCTCCCGGTTACTGTAAACCTTGACATTATTTCCCAGAAGTCCCTAATCATTCGCATGTGCAGTATCTTTTCCATGAACACCATTTTACCTAAAGTCTAAAGAGACAAACTTATGCCTAGAAGAAAGGTTTTAAAACTGAATTAAAAGCGTCGAACGTGAAAAACCCAAAGAATTAAGGCAGACCGGTCGAGACACTTGTTATAAAATCTGAGTCTTGCACTGAGTTGAATTTAAAAGATCAAACTTGGGAAACATGCGCCTTTTGCAAACTCCATTTCAAACAAAAGTTATTAATTACTTGTAAAAAAAGATATTTTCATGAGAAAAGAATCAAACAAGTTTAAAAAGCAGTAAAAGCTAGTCTGCTGTGGTTTAGGGACCGGTCATTATTTATGGCCTGGGGGGGTGGTTGAGAATGCCGGGGGTATCATTGGATTTTTAGAATGATAGAAGGCGGGATCAGCGATAACTGAGAGCCCAAAAGGGGGGACCACTAAATGTCAAATACCCATCCAGACTTGCTGGACGGCTATTTGGCACTCTAGCTAAGCAGTAACTTTATAGTTTCTTAGCACTTGGGATGGTTAGCTGTTTGTATGTCAACTGACATCAGTCAAAAGATTCTCGGCGGAAATCCACCCGCTGCAACTGAAATCGAATGTAGCCATCTGTTTCGGTCATAAAAATTTGTACACCGTCATATAACATTACATTTAAGACTTACAGACTGACACGTTTCAAGGAAAATTTTCCCGAGGACTATACCCTGGGTTTTCCTAGGTTAGCTTGCCCCTAGGGGCAATCGGGCCTCGCCTGTTGTGCTTTATGGGACGCCTGATCAAGAGAATGCGCCATGGCGGCTCCATTAATCCGTAAATCAGCATCATATTTAGAAATATTATTCTCATTTGAGCGTTAAAAGCACTAAATATAAACGTCGAAAGGTGAATATGTGCGGAAAGACATTCAGGGAGGACCACGACATTTATAAATACAGCTACGAGGGGATGAATTTACAAAATGACGATATTACAGTCGTTAGCTGAAAATCCATCCCCTGCACACCCCCCACCCCCCCCCCCCCCCCATTCGCGCGATAATTAATGAAGGCGGCGGAAATCCACCCGCTGCAACTGAAATCGAATGTAGCCACCTGTTTCGGTCATAAAAATTTGTACACCGTCGTATAACATTACATTTAAGACTTACAGACTGACACGTTTCAAGGAAAATTTTCCCGAGGACTATACCCTGGGTCCCCCTAGGTTAGCTTGCCCCTAGGGGCAATCGGGCCTCGCCTGTTGTGCTTTATGGGACGCCTGATCAAGAGAATGCGCCATGGCGGCTCCATTAATCCGTAAATCAGCATCATATTTAGAAATATTATTCTCATTTGAGCGTTAAAAGCACTAAATATAAACGTCGAAAGGTGAATATGGGCGGGAAGACATTCAGGGAGGACCACGACATTTATAAATACAGCTACGAGGGGATGAATTTAACAAAATGACAATATTACAGTCTTTAGCTGAAAATCCATCCCCTGCACCCTCCCCCCCCCCCCCCCCCATTCGCGCGATAATTAATGAAGGGTCCTTTATATGGCTCTGCTATGGCGTGCTCGATTCCATGGTCAGGCTTAAAACGAGTGCATAACACATACCATTATCAGGATACTTGACTGGCTGCCGAGCTAAAAAAATATTTGTTACGCTCTGCTTAATTTTGGTGGGGCGTGGATGGGAGTGGGGCGCTGGTTAGGGTAGTACTTAGTCTCCTTCTCAGTTATTTTCTTTAGTAGAAACGTTGCTTGACATCCCAGAAAGAGAATGTAGAAGAGATCTTGGTACTGGTAAAAATATTTAGATTCTTTTAATCTATAGAAACTTTCTGTCTTAATCGTTACGTAACATCAAAGCGGCTGTTGAATCATCATTACCGTGGCATGGACCACCTGCGTGACATTCATTATAATAAAGAGGTAATTTATTGACCTCTTCACTTTCACAACGCAATCATGGATTACAACTTAGTACAAGCCAATAAGTCACCTCGCAAGAAGAGAAAAACACGCTGCCTTATAGCTCTCTTCGTTTTTCTTGGCATTGCATGTTTGGTCTTCTTCTTCGTTGGAATTGCACTCATTGCAGAAGCTAGAAGAAAAGGTGATGACTCCAAGACAAAACCTCAAGGCACCGGCTGCGACTATTCAGAGGAAGCTAAGCGAGTCGAACTCGATGCTTTTTTGCAAAGAGCACAGAACAAGTATTACGAATTGAATCCCAACAAGATTGCAAGCAAGCCAGGTGTTACAACAGCTGAAGTAAAGAACAAATACCGCTCTTATGATCCAGCGCCTGAACGCATTAAACTGATCGCTGATGAATCGGCAAAAATTGTGAAAGATATTGAGAAAATGCCAGTTGACATGGAAAAGTTGACACTGATGGAGAAACGAGCAGTAGCTCAACTGCTTCACTGGGCTAGACATAGCTTTCCTTTCATGTTGCCGTATTCATACGACTATTATGTTGGAGATTGGATGATGGGAGCAGACATCTTTTGTTGGAATCCTATTTGTATGGTGCCAAATGAAGTGCAGTTAGCGTTCAAACATTTTAAGCCATCGAAAGTCAGTGAAATGGAGACACTTAAATCTAAATTCAAAGAACTTAACCAAACTTTCGTTCAGTTCGTGGAGAACACGAAGTTAGGCGTAGCAGCTGGAATGGTTCGCACAATAGAGGAGTGTAAAGCGGGGCTAGATGGATTGAAAGACAAGTACAGAGAAGTGGCTGTTGATGGTCCAACGGGTAAGAAATTATTCAAATGACAAGCAAAACAAAAAGCTTTTTGAGGTTTTTGTTTTGTTTGAAGACTCCTAAGGACCCCAAGTGTTGCTACGAAACTAAAAGTATAGAACTACAATTGTGCTTTATTAACTCAATTCAACTTTTTTGTTAAAGCATCAAGTCGTGATTGTTAGTTACAATGTCCTACAAACGGTCATGCAAAACACGATTGTTGTTGCATTTACGATTTACGCAGTAAGCGCACGGATGAAAAATAAATCAGTCTGAGACAAAGGCGTTCTGTCCCTATAGTTAACTCAACTGAATAAAGGCAAAATCATATCGGCGCATGCAAATCTAATGAAATTGTTTTTAGTTTTGAATTAATTATGTTTGCTTCAATGAATACGGGATAAAAACAAACTAACCAGTCACAGCACTGTAATAATCTCTTTTAAATCACTCACGGTTATTTAATTTAATATGTGCTGTGGCTGGTATATGTAAATTTAACGGCAGTATTCAGTGTACAGCCCGCAAAAGTTAAAAGCTGAATCTTCCCAAACACATCGAAGGCTTACCTAAAGTTCCATGGTTGTTTTTGACCCTTAAAATGTATTTTTTTTTCCGAAACGCCCACCAAATTAAGTCTTTTTCCCCTTACAAGCAAAGACTTAATCGTTGTCTTGCCGTTTAAGGTTGACAAAGCAAACTGCAGCCGGGGAGCACAGGTAGCTGTGAGACTGAGGTTGCCTTTCTCTTTTTGCTCGATGAAAGAAGAAAGCGAACTTCCTTTAGCAACAGTGCCGGATGGTTTGATCAGCCGCCGTCGAAAACAGGAATATATATACCTTTGATCTCCCGCTGTTTGTTAGGCAGCTCTATAATCTATTGAGTGTGTGCACTTTCACGCAATAAAAAATGAAATCAAAAACCGTGCATTGTCAGTCAAAAAATTGAGATATTGTAAACGACAAATAAAAGAAGACAGTTACCCAAGTTTAAGGTGTGTGCGTTCTCTTACAGAGTCTAGTATGGGATCGCCATGTTGGAGGACCTCTTTTGTCCTTCAACATGGCGGCCAGTAAGTAGTGTAAACATCTGGAACTTACTATGGCTATTCAGTGGACTGATTATCTGAACCGAACCAAAAAATATTTCCAAAAGTACTTTTTCTGATACTTAAACTCCAAAAATTAAAATGGCTAAAAATCACGAGATCAGTGTATATTTTTCGACAAACGCGATCGAAGGGTTATGTCACGCACCGCCATAACTTCGAAATACAAAATGCGCTGGTTTCCAAACGAAGAACGCTATTGAGCTGGAAAGTTGTAAACAGTTATAAATTTGGTACCTCTTATGCCTGATGAGGATAAAACCTTCAGTGGCTTTTTGGTTTTGAATTTGAGAATTTGATGACGTCACGTGCACACACTCTGTTGGTGTACAGTCAAAATTCACCTTGACAGGTTATTCAGTTTCAAGTTTCAAGTTTCAAGTTTTATTATTTTACACTGTTTACAGACGTGATACAACTTAATATAACATAGTTTACAATTATACAGAAATAAAAAAAATACAAACAAAAGTTAGCCAGAAAAGAAACACTATTTAATCGTGTACAGTGACCAAAGTAGCCAATGAGCTTTCGAGTTGGTCACTGTCATGTGAGAGATAAATTGGCGTTGGCCGCATGTTAAGTATATTTGAAAGAGAAGAAAGACAAGCTAGAAAAAAAAGAGACGAAAATGATATCCTAAATATTGTGCATCATTATCTTCTATAGCTAGTAGTTAAATTATGGTCAGTTTGAGAGCTCAATAGGAATCTCTTATACTGCTTTTTGAAGAGCATGTACGGAAAACATTTAATTTCTAGTGCGACAGATTCCCAGATTTTTGTTGCAGAGAATTTAACAGTCAAAGGAGCTTGACGAGAGTGTTGATTGGCAGGATATAAAATTGTTCCAAAAAACTGAGCTTGTCAGATCTGTAGCTAGCTTGCAATTTGTGAAGCGCGCGCAAGATAGCACAGTCTTAAGGACGTTCGCGCCAATTGTTACTGCGCATCCTTACTGCGCACGAAATTCACATGCCACGTCATGCATCGCGCGCGCGCTAAGTAGTAAAATGAACAAAGATAGGGCAGGTGCCCATTGCTAAATCTTTGATTGGCTTTAACGATCTTGAACGTTCAGTGACCCCTACTTTTCTTTTCAGAAACAGGTTTAATTTACAATTATCTCCACATTGTCCAAAAATGAACAAAAAATCAATGTGGGAAGTTAAAAAAAAATGAAGATTTCTGTCCACGGGACATGGAATTCTGTTATCTTGCGGCTGCAAGGCGCGTGAAACTATGGTCGCTAAATGCGAACTTGTTCCTTGAATACCCTCACCAGTTAACTAAATTCTCTTAAAAGGTCCATTTAAACCATATTTGGCAGAGAACACTTCCCTTCAAAGCTCTAACTGCAATATTTTGGGACTTTCAGCCACTTTGGTATTTTTCGCTTTTGAAGCCCGATTTACTCAGATTTAGGTGTTCTTCTGGGCATGTTCTCTCTGAAACGAAGTCGATGACCCCACCTTTTTTTACATTTCTGACATCACTAACTCATCATCTTTCAATGGTAAAATTTTTAGAAAAAAATCAATGTTAGAAAATTTTCGTGCGAACGTCCTTAAATAAAGTCAGTCTTCACTCAGTAGTTTGTATTGCAAAAAGAAAAGTAGCAGCGGAGAAGTCACATTAAAGTAATTCGGGCTCTCCGTAATTCGCCTCCATTAAGCCGAAAATAGTAGACTGGAGTCAAATACTTCTTCTCGTACCAAACAAGAAAAGACAAGACGCATAATTCGGCCAAATATTTTAGGATAATTGATACAGGAAATTGAAACTCCTGTGTGTGGCATGTCATGTACTCGGGCTTAGCGGAGCATTCCTTTGCTTTTCATCTCAATCGCAACCTTCAAAGGTTCTCATTAGAGGGCTCTATTTTCGGCCACTGGACACCATTACACACTCTAAATCACAATAATGCCTAAATTATTTAAAAATATAACTTTAACATTTCTGGTTCCAACAAATAAACATAATTCAAAATCCCTCGAAGAAGCCTGAATGTCGTGCGTTTTTAGCGTCATTACGTGACTAAAACCTTATATTTCTTCACAGGAATCTACGAAGCGTCATTCATAAAGCCTTTCCTTGCCAAAGATTTCATCTCCAACATGAACGATGATCAATTGAGCAAATGGCAGGGAAAGTATGGAAAATCAGCCAGCGAGTCACTTCGCGAGTTCGCCCTTGAGTATGTTGGCAAGGCAATTGATCATATGTTGAGGTATTACTTTTTTGTTTATGTTCTCCAATTTGTCCAGTTTTTAGGGTTACTTTAACTGAGTTAAATATCCCTGGCCTTAAAGAAAAGGCCGAAATATTGGCCTCAATAAACCAGTCCATTTGTCGAAGTGCCCACCTTACATTCGATTCCTCCTTGACTTGCCCTGGTCTTGCGGAGAAGTTAACGATAGTTTATTGCAAACCTCCTCTCAAGTTGTGTTGAGGTCAAGTGAATAAGCGTACATTGAGTTACCCATCTGTTTGATTTTTTTCTAATCCAGCCATCACGAACAGACACACATGGGTCCTGTTGCGTAGTGTGCTCTGCCCTTTCCCGCTTTTCCCAAATGTCGCGCATTAGGAAAAACCGATCAAGTATGTGTGCAAAATTGCCCGCGGGGGGAGGGGCGCGCTGCTGGAAATAAGTAGTTATGATTGGCAAGATGTGTCACCATCACGTTTTTATATGGTCTCATTTGATCACTAATGTTTCGAAAGCTTTTGTCACAAATTGCAGATAGTGACAACATGATAATGAAACCTTGATGATGAAACCTTTATTTAAGTGTCATGAAAAGGATTCTAGTACATTACAGTACTAATTGAGGACACTAAAACAAAGCTAGTTTTAATAAAGTAAAATTACCTAATAAAAAAAACTAGACTTCCTAAACTTCCAAAAAAGTTACTACGTGCAATTTATATCAATTTAACAATGTAAAATTTTCAAATTTTAAAACATTATGAAAATTTATATGTAAATTTTAGGTATTACAGAGATGACAAGAGGCACAGCTATTGTTGTCTAATGCAGACTGAGATATCTCTACAGTTTATCATTCGTTTGAGGTCTTTCAGAGTTGCTGCAGTTCTCTCGAAGTTAGACAACTTGGACCATAACATTGGGCCCGAGTATCTGATGGAGTGCCTTCCATACTTTACAGCATTACAGCGTAAACGAAAGCCGATATTTCATCAATTCACTTAATTCCGTTTTTAGATTCATAAAGGAGGAACATATTGCACACTGTGCGCCAGATAGCGTTGCTAATGGTCTTGGTAGTTTACCGCTTGCTTATGTCTTCGTGAACGGCTCTCAGACGAGTACAAAGACAACACAAAAACTTCCCACAGGCGAGGAACTGAATGGAAAAGACTCCTACAAAAAACTGCTGGCACATTTTACAACCACGTCCCAGACACCAGATGAAATTTACAACCTTGGTGAAGACATGCGCGATAAACTCTATTCCGAGGTATGAACTTTCCTGACCAATAAATCAGGCAAAATATATTATGATCGCGTTGGAAGCACGCTATATTGTCTTTTGTTGCATGGCTAGCTCCGCGAGCGGGAAAGATGAATAAAATGCTGTGCCGTGATTGGCTACCCAAGCGGGCAAGATGAAGCTGCTCGGGACAACCAGCCGTGTCCCGCAACTGAGAAAATTTTTCCCAAAAAGCCATACAATTAATCCTATTTACCAAGTTTGTTCGGTCAAGATGGGTGGATATTGGCCTCGTTTTTTTTTATGGATTTTTTATGAATTTATGGACATCGACTCCGTCTCGTTCCATAAACACGCAAATAAAGAACTTGACCAAAGTCCGGCAATCTTGACCTCACACTTCGTCAATAACCGGCCATACTTCTTATCTGACAGATTGCTCGAGTTAACCTTGCAGCTCATTAATATGTGTAGATTGATTTGTTGAACAGGTGTTGGAATTAGCCAAGAACGCGACGAAACTAGAAAATGTAGATGAAGCGAAGCGGCGATTCAAAGAGCTCATAAATGACACTAAGATGTATTACAATGATAAAGACATTCCAGCCAACGAGTCTGATGACAATGCACACAAAGTCTGCAGCACTGTAAAGGGGGCGGAAAGGTATTGCCCACACAGAATAGCCGCCATGAAGAAGTGGTTTGACCATTCCAAACAGGTTACCATTACGACATGGATATATTATTTTCTAACAGTCAATGTTTAATACTATTTAAGCATAACATGTATACTTCAGTTGAACCCAGAGAAAATCGAACTCGAAAAAACTATGAAATTCGCCGCGTGTTTTTAAAACAGGAGCCATCTTGTACCATCAACGCAAAGGAGTTGGGGAAGATCTTTATCCCTCCTATGAGTTGAACCCGTATTGCGAAATAGCAGGGGTTCGAAATAAACAACGGAGAAAAAGTAAATGGTTTAAATTGGGGATAACAAGAAATTGGAAATAACCGAGTTCGAACCACTGGAATCCAATACCTGTACAGAAAGAAATAAAATTACAACCCTTATTTGGCTTACACTAACTTTCTCACTGTATGACTTACCCATGATTCTATTTGGGTTATGCTTTTATCCCTCTTGGTAAACCTTCTTCTTCGCTGATCGAGGAAACTACAGGTAAATAAATAACGGTTTAACGAAGGTATTCTTGACCCTGAAGAAAGTTGGCATCTTGAATTAATTTACTACCTGTTTGTAATTTACGCTTTGTAATTTCCTGGGCGTAGTAATCTGTGTCCTAATACTTTGTTACATTATTGTCACAGATTATGGCAACCCTCGACTATGAGACCGCGGGACTATTTCATGTAACAGGTCCTTACAAGTCAACTCCAAGCTGCCCAATTAAACTGGACTACGACTTTAATCCATCGAGTGGTGTACCATTCTACTCGCCGTCTGATTCAAATTGTTCCAAGGTTGCCAGTTATAATATGCCATTCTTTCTAGCAAAGCCTGGGCCCAGATATGAGTCAGTCACGTTGGCGGCACATGAAGGAAGGCCTGGGCACCACACCCAGGTAACCTTAACTTCCTGTTGGACACTCGGTCCATAAATACACAAAGCATAGCTTTTCCGTCAATATCCAGTCATATTAACCGGCTCAGGCTAGGTTAATAACTCATACAGCTGTGCGTTATTTACAGGGTTTGCGGTGTTAATGCCGTTGCAAATTAAGTTAGAAACTAAACACAGTCAACACTGCGAGTGTTGCGTGACGTACCGTGTTACATTATAATAGGCCATTTCCGAATTACCTTTAGCCTCTTTTTCAAACCGAGTCTTGGTGCTCATCCTTTCATATGAAAATGAGTTTTCATTCACAAGCAAATTAAACTCATTTTCATATGAAAAGATGAGCACCAAGACTCGGTTTGAAAAAGAGGCTAAAGGTAATTCGGAAATGGCCTATTCGTTTTGTTTTACATGTGGTGTGATTTCACTTTATTTATTAACCTGCAATCCTCGTGGTTGCAGTTGGCCGCCACGTAGTTAGTAAGAGATTTGGTGATTAAAGCCTTCTCTTCTCTCGTCCACAACAAGGTTCAAGGTTACATTGAACATTTTACCGACTCATGTGAAGGCCCCATTCGCTGGATAGCGGTCAACACTCTTTACCTGGCGTTTGCTGAGGGCTGGGCACTATACGCAGAGTATCCGCTGATCCCTGAACATACTACCGCATATCAAGTTGATCCAATTTCCAAATTTGGGATGTTGAAATGGCAGGTGAGTTGCCATAGAAACCATACTGATCTTTGAGTACGCTCCAGTAATAAGAGAGTTGAGAGGACATAAATCAAGCATGAGTAGTAAGCAGGTACTAAATTTTTCCTTAATGAACTAAAAGACAGAGTTGCCCGAAAGTCCAATCAAATCAATGGACACTTTTTAGCGTATACATTCAGTGTAAATTATAATTGAGTATATTGTGACAGAATTGAGACTTAGGGGTCGGGACCTCAACTCAGTCCATAGGTTTGTCCTGTATGTCTGAACTCTACTTAACTACAGATAAAATACATTGTTAGGGGTAACTTATATTAATGCATCATTTGTTGATGGTGAAATCGTTTGCATCTTCATTGCCTGATTTCATACCGTGAAGGCCTAGGTACGAGTCTGTAAATTATGGGACTAGCAACTATTGATCCACATAGTCATAAAGTGAAGACCAAGTTTTACAATATCCCCAAGTTTGGTGTAAATAGACCCAAAATAGTAAGCAAGATACAACCATTCACAACCATTCACAAAGAAATGTACAAAAATTCACAAAGAAATGTATGGCCATCCGGACTCTGTGTTCGGACAGTGTCCGGATGGCCATGAAATTTTGACATTTTCAAATGGCTGTATCTTGGTTACTACTGGGTCTGTTAACACAGAACTTGGGTATTTTGTAAAGCTTGGTCTGCACTTTATGACTATGTGAATCAATAGTTGCTAATCCCATAATTTACAGACTCGTGTCTAGTCCTTTACGGTATGAAATCAGGCAATGCTAAAGAATAGAAGCTTGTAATTGACAAATGATTGATTTCTCCATTCATTCGTTGACATATTTTTTTTTAGGTTTGGAGAGCTTTACGTTTGATGATGGACACTGGGCTTCACTTCAAGGGGTATTCACGTGCCTGGGCGCTAAAGATGTTCGAGGATTACGCCTGGGACACAAGTGATGTAGCAGTGAAGGAAGTGACACGCTACCAAAGCATTCCGGGACAGGCTGTTACTTACATGCTGGGACAACTTGCCATCATGAGATTAAAAGACCAAGCCAATAGCACACTAAAAGAAAAATTCAACATCAAAGATTTCCATTACCAGGTGATTAAGCCTTAAACCTTATCAGTCAAAAAAAAAATACAGTACGTGCAAAAAAGTTGCATTAGAACACCCTCCTCGCACTTACAATGATGATAATCAGCTGACTTTTTTCCCTTTTTGAAACAAAACCGGACATTTTAAAACATTGATTATTGGGTATGGGGGATATATAATCCAGCTTAAGTGTCTCAACTACTTTTGTCCGGGATTGTAGATCACTTGCTTCTTATCTCAGCATTGTCTTCAGTCCATCTTTCTCAGTTATTGCACCTAAAGTTTTCTCGTGCAGTATTTGCTTAACTTAAATGAGTGCCATTTCATCATCGCGAGCAAAAAGTTCGGTTACTTAAGGCTAGGTAGGAAAGTCTGCATACGAGCCAATTGCGGCCCACCAGGCTGTAGCTTATTCCGGCCGCTATAGCATGAAGGGACCAGGAGTATTTCTACTCCCCTGGATGGGATGCTAGTCCATCGCAGGGTTATCCCCCAGCATTAAATTCGCCGGCACCCATTTATACACCTGGGTGGAGAGAAGCACCGTGAGAGAAAAGTGTCTTGCCCAAGAACACAACACAATGTCCCCGGCCACGAACCCGGACCGCTCGCTCCGGAGTAGAGCGCATTAACCATGAGGCCCCCGCGCCACCGCCACCGCGCTGAATTAACTCTTCCATCGGAGCTTCTGGATTGCTCTGTTAAATGCACAAGGACCAGTTAAGCTAAAAAAACTTTGTCAGTCTCTTGGTCAACGTAATACCCCAGCTCATTATTTTAAATACACTGGTATAGGTATTTACAGCTGTCTGTACCGTTGATGGATAGTTTTATTTGCATAGCTCAAATGATATTGCATTTCATCATTGTATGGAAATAGTTCAGTTGCTTAAACTGAAGCTAAATTAACTCTTCCACAGGCCATGAATTGAGCTGCTGGATTCCTCTGTTAAATGCTAAAGGACCAGTTACGCTAAAAAGCTTTGTCAGTCTCTTGGTGGCATAGGTATAAACA
>JAHPZR010016545.1:0-35048 GCA_019787425.1 Platygyra sinensis | reverse complement strand
GATAAAGACATTCCAGCCAACGAGTCTGATGACAATGCACACAAAGTCTGCAGCACTGTAAAGGGGGCGGAAAGGTATTGCCCACACAGAATAGCCGCCATGAAGAAGTGGTTTGACCATTCCAAACAGGTTACCATTACGACATGGATATATTATTTTCTAACAGTCAATGTTTAATACTATTTAAGCATAACATGTATACTTCAGTTGAACCCAGAGAAAATCGAACTCGAAAAAACTATGAAATTCGCCGCGTGTTTTTAAAACAGGAGCCATCTTGTACCATCAACGCAAAGGAGTTGGGGAAGATCTTTATCCCTCCTATGAGTTGAACCCGTATTGCGAAATAGCAGGGGTTCGAAATAAACAACGGAGAAAAAGTAAATGGTTTAAATTGGGGATAACAAGAAATTGGAAATAACCGAGTTCGAACCACTGGAATCCAATACCTGTACAGAAAGAAATAAAATTACAACCCTTATTTGGCTTACACTAACTTTCTCACTGTATGACTTACCCATGATTCTATTTGGGTTATGCTTTTATCCCTCTTGGTAAACCTTCTTCTTCGCTGATCGAGGAAACTACAGGTAAATAAATAACGGTTTAACGAAGGTATTCTTGACCCTGAAGAAAGTTGGCATCTTGAATTAATTTACTACCTGTTTGTAATTTACGCTTTGTAATTTCCTGGGCGTAGTAATCTGTGTCCTAATACTTTGTTACATTATTGTCACAGATTATGGCAACCCTCGACTATGAGACCGCGGGACTATTTCATGTAACAGGTCCTTACAAGTCAACTCCAAGCTGCCCAATTAAACTGGACTACGACTTTAATCCATCGAGTGGTGTACCATTCTACTCGCCGTCTGATTCAAATTGTTCCAAGGTTGCCAGTTATAATATGCCATTCTTTCTAGCAAAGCCTGGGCCCAGATATGAGTCAGTCACGTTGGCGGCACATGAAGGAAGGCCTGGGCACCACACCCAGGTAACCTTAACTTCCTGTTGGACACTCGGTCCATAAATACACAAAGCATAGCTTTTCCGTCAATATCCAGTCATATTAACCGGCTCAGGCTAGGTTAATAACTCATACAGCTGTGCGTTATTTACAGGGTTTGCGGTGTTAATGCCGTTGCAAATTAAGTTAGAAACTAAACACAGTCAACACTGCGAGTGTTGCGTGACGTACCGTGTTACATTATAATAGGCCATTTCCGAATTACCTTTAGCCTCTTTTTCAAACCGAGTCTTGGTGCTCATCCTTTCATATGAAAATGAGTTTTCATTCACAAGCAAATTAAACTCATTTTCATATGAAAAGATGAGCACCAAGACTCGGTTTGAAAAAGAGGCTAAAGGTAATTCGGAAATGGCCTATTCGTTTTGTTTTACATGTGGTGTGATTTCACTTTATTTATTAACCTGCAATCCTCGTGGTTGCAGTTGGCCGCCACGTAGTTAGTAAGAGATTTGGTGATTAAAGCCTTCTCTTCTCTCGTCCACAACAAGGTTCAAGGTTACATTGAACATTTTACCGACTCATGTGAAGGCCCCATTCGCTGGATAGCGGTCAACACTCTTTACCTGGCGTTTGCTGAGGGCTGGGCACTATACGCAGAGTATCCGCTGATCCCTGAACATACTACCGCATATCAAGTTGATCCAATTTCCAAATTTGGGATGTTGAAATGGCAGGTGAGTTGCCATAGAAACCATACTGATCTTTGAGTACGCTCCAGTAATAAGAGAGTTGAGAGGACATAAATCAAGCATGAGTAGTAAGCAGGTACTAAATTTTTCCTTAATGAACTAAAAGACAGAGTTGCCCGAAAGTCCAATCAAATCAATGGACACTTTTTAGCGTATACATTCAGTGTAAATTATAATTGAGTATATTGTGACAGAATTGAGACTTAGGGGTCGGGACCTCAACTCAGTCCATAGGTTTGTCCTGTATGTCTGAACTCTACTTAACTACAGATAAAATACATTGTTAGGGGTAACTTATATTAATGCATCATTTGTTGATGGTGAAATCGTTTGCATCTTCATTGCCTGATTTCATACCGTGAAGGCCTAGGTACGAGTCTGTAAATTATGGGACTAGCAACTATTGATCCACATAGTCATAAAGTGAAGACCAAGTTTTACAATATCCCCAAGTTTGGTGTAAATAGACCCAAAATAGTAAGCAAGATACAACCATTCACAACCATTCACAAAGAAATGTACAAAAATTCACAAAGAAATGTATGGCCATCCGGACTCTGTGTTCGGACAGTGTCCGGATGGCCATGAAATTTTGACATTTTCAAATGGCTGTATCTTGGTTACTACTGGGTCTGTTAACACAGAACTTGGGTATTTTGTAAAGCTTGGTCTGCACTTTATGACTATGTGAATCAATAGTTGCTAATCCCATAATTTACAGACTCGTGTCTAGTCCTTTACGGTATGAAATCAGGCAATGCTAAAGAATAGAAGCTTGTAATTGACAAATGATTGATTTCTCCATTCATTCGTTGACATATTTTTTTTTAGGTTTGGAGAGCTTTACGTTTGATGATGGACACTGGGCTTCACTTCAAGGGGTATTCACGTGCCTGGGCGCTAAAGATGTTCGAGGATTACGCCTGGGACACAAGTGATGTAGCAGTGAAGGAAGTGACACGCTACCAAAGCATTCCGGGACAGGCTGTTACTTACATGCTGGGACAACTTGCCATCATGAGATTAAAAGACCAAGCCAATAGCACACTAAAAGAAAAATTCAACATCAAAGATTTCCATTACCAGGTGATTAAGCCTTAAACCTTATCAGTCAAAAAAAAAATACAGTACGTGCAAAAAAGTTGCATTAGAACACCCTCCTCGCACTTACAATGATGATAATCAGCTGACTTTTTTCCCTTTTTGAAACAAAACCGGACATTTTAAAACATTGATTATTGGGTATGGGGGATATATAATCCAGCTTAAGTGTCTCAACTACTTTTGTCCGGGATTGTAGATCACTTGCTTCTTATCTCAGCATTGTCTTCAGTCCATCTTTCTCAGTTATTGCACCTAAAGTTTTCTCGTGCAGTATTTGCTTAACTTAAATGAGTGCCATTTCATCATCGCGAGCAAAAAGTTCGGTTACTTAAGGCTAGGTAGGAAAGTCTGCATACGAGCCAATTGCGGCCCACCAGGCTGTAGCTTATTCCGGCCGCTATAGCATGAAGGGACCAGGAGTATTTCTACTCCCCTGGATGGGATGCTAGTCCATCGCAGGGTTATCCCCCAGCATTAAATTCGCCGGCACCCATTTATACACCTGGGTGGAGAGAAGCACCGTGAGAGAAAAGTGTCTTGCCCAAGAACACAACACAATGTCCCCGGCCACGAACCCGGACCGCTCGCTCCGGAGTAGAGCGCATTAACCATGAGGCCCCCGCGCCACCGCCACCGCGCTGAATTAACTCTTCCATCGGAGCTTCTGGATTGCTCTGTTAAATGCACAAGGACCAGTTAAGCTAAAAAAACTTTGTCAGTCTCTTGGTCAACGTAATACCCCAGCTCATTATTTTAAATACACTGGTATAGGTATTTACAGCTGTCTGTACCGTTGATGGATAGTTTTATTTGCATAGCTCAAATGATATTGCATTTCATCATTGTATGGAAATAGTTCAGTTGCTTAAACTGAAGCTAAATTAACTCTTCCACAGGCCATGAATTGAGCTGCTGGATTCCTCTGTTAAATGCTAAAGGACCAGTTACGCTAAAAAGCTTTGTCAGTCTCTTGGTGGCATAGGTATAAACAGCTCTCTGTACCGTTGATGGATACTTTTATTCAGAGCTCATGTCCACATGAAATATTTCTGTAACAGCACACTACAACAGCCCAACACTGAAACGATCTAAATCATGTTTTATTTGTAGGTTCTGCGCCAAGGCCCTTCACCGCTCAGTTACCTTGAAGAGAGTGTAAATAAATACATATCCTGTGTACAGGATAAAGAAGAGAAGGGCTGTGATGATGTCTTAAACCCACCAGTTTCACACGGGTCTCAGAAAGAATCAATTTTTAGAGATATGGGATTCTCACCTTGGGTTGTGTGAAATTCGCTTAGATATACATGGATGGTTTTTGTTGTATATTTTCTTTTTACGTTTTCTTTGCATGCCAGACATTATAGGTTCAAATATTTAGAGATACCAGTAGCTAGTAGTGGGCGAAAAGAGGAAAGGAAGAAGTCCAGTTTTTTATTCGTTTTCAGCGGCAGCATTCGCCCAAAGCGGTTTTCTACATAAATTGTTAGTTATAGACAAGCTCAAGAGCCATAATAGACAAGCTTCATTCAAGATAAAAACAAAACATGTATATCCTTCTTGCCGAAAATAAAAATATAATAACTTTAATTTGTCTACATATTTTCGGTGTCAGAAATTTTCTCTATCTTGCCTGCAGTGGATAATATGCTCATTTTAATATCGCGTTTCAAAATATTCAGTAAATAGATGTATTTCATTTTAGCTTTTAATTGTAAATATTTCACAGAATTGTATTTTATAATGTTATTGTCTATTTTTTGTCACATTTTGCTATTTGTTAGTTTTCTCTCGGAGAAATTAGCTATAAAAGCTACTCTTAAATTCGAGACAAAATAAAGTTTATGTATGTATGTATGTATGTAGGTAGGTACAGGCCCTCTTGTCAATCAAGGACCTAGGCCAGAATCCGGTCAGTACAAACTTAAAAACGTCTTTAAACTGATTCCATGGTAGTAGATGTCCAACAGTAGCTGTGCATTTCTCAGCTTAACTGCTAGCTAGAAGTTTCAATTTGTTTTAAATGTCAGCCCAATCAGTTGGGCTCTCAACCTTCATATGTCAGATCTCAGCTGTTAGAGGTCAGCTAAACCACATCATTAAATAATTTTTCTGCGCTATAAAATCGGAGGCCCAATTACTTTCCGTTGATACATCACGTAAAAGACAAATATATTGCGCTTTCGGTGTTTAATGTTAGATACAGTTCGGAGTTTTTTAATGCTAGTGGTTAACCTGCACCTTCTCGCAAGTTGCGAGTGTACTGGAAAGTTAAGACAACACAGGTCTTGATGTTTCTAATATAATATAAGCGAGATTCTACAAGGAATATCAACAAATGAGAAACATTTAAATTCAAACATTTAATTCAAGCAGAATCTTTTTACAGTTTTATAATTGTTATACATTCGCATACTAGGAATACTGATTGGCTACTCGGAAAATTAAATTAAATATCTTAGAGATGGTAGCTGGTTTATTCTCCTTTCTTGTTTGGACCACTTTGTATATGATCAGTGATCAGTGCTCGAGTTTCTTGATTAAACAGGGTAAAAATCTTTCTTGAACCGAGTCAGTCTCAGTATCCTCAAGGCAAATTATTAGAGAGCGTTTCTCGACCAACAGTCTGAGCTCGACCAACAATCTGGGCTGCAAAGCCCCCAACCTTCTCCCAGCCCGTACGCGGCCTACGGTAGCGGTTTTGATACAACAAAATGATTGCCTGGTACGGATTGGTGGCACCTGCTTGGTGGTGACAAGGTTCTTGGCTTAATAAGCATCTGTGAACCTGGAGATTTAGCTATGTTAGTCTAGCATGGAGCATCAATTTTTCAGGAAAGAAAACGAGAATCCATCTCATTTAGTCCTGCAGAAGATACAGGAGGCGAGACTATCGTGTTTATAACAAGTGATTGAAGACTTCCATAATATAAAGCCATACCGGACGTTTTGTGAGTCAAGGACGAAAAAGGAATTCAAATAATAACTTCTTTGGTGTATATTAAAAGCATTTACTCAACAACATCTGTGTGAAACTACTACAACAAGCACCAGGGCTTTCTGACTTACTTGTTGTAAGTGAAAATTACCAAACTTCAAAAACGTCCGTGCTTTCTATTATTAAATTAACATCTAAAGCTAAGAATCAATGTTTCTGCTCGTGGCTCAAGTTCCAGTTTTACATGTTTACTGTTTTAAAAGTTAGAAGATCCCAGGAAAAACTGACCATGTCCCGCAAAAAACTGTGATAAATGTCTATTATAATTCATGACAAGAAGTTCCTGCCTGTTTGCGCTAACTTACATAATAATATACATGAAAAAATTTATATATCGATTCTGATTGGCTGAAAGCAGTACAGTTCAAGTGTAACAACGATGCAAAAAATGTAACACCAGTGCAAATTACATATCATGATTCTGGATTGATTGCTGAAAGACAATGAGAAATTTTCTAAGCCAAGGATATCAAGTAAAACGATGACAAAAATTTTGTAAGGAAACTCTGCGAAAAAATGGCTTCAAGAAAGATCTTCCATCTGGCACTCCCTCCAGGCGAATTTTTTCATGTTATATTATTAATAAGTAATCACACGGCTTTTTCTCGTTCAATTTAAAATTAATTTGCACTTGGGAGTTTTTCAAAAAGCTGAAATTGCACTTGCCGAAGCGGCTCTTGCAATTTCAGCTTTTTGAAAAATTCACTCGTGCCAATTAACTCCAAATTGAACTCGACACCGTAATATTACCGATACAAACGTACTCCACTGAAGAGGGACCATAACACGTTACAACCGTCCACTGTGAAACTGGAAATGGGAACTCTAGAGACAATTTGTAGCTTTGTAAACTAGCATACGACGAAAATCCCTGTCCATTAATACTAACCCTATTATTTAACCCTAAAATCGCTGTATAAAGAGGTCGAAGCAAGCTTTAAGTTACGAATAAAATTTTAAACAATAATCAATTCTCCTTAGTTCACTTTACGTTTCAATAGGGTTAAGTTAATTTGTTCTTAAAAAACTTTGAAGGAGTGATGGTCCATTTGTTGCAAATTCTGCATGGGAACCATGCTGTCTGTATTCTTTGGAGCTCGTAGGAAATCTCCACATTCTGGTTGACTGTTAGCGTCCTTCACGCATGCTATGTACTTACGAATGCTTTCTTTGAGATAATTCAGAGGCGATGGCCCTCGCCTTAGAACCTATAACGAGAAACAAAACTTACCATGGAGTGTGAAACAAGACGATACTTAACAATTATTGCACAAGGTTGGACAAAATATCGTGATTTGTCAGTGGCGAGCAGATCAATTATTTGCCAAAGCTGAAAGTCAGGCCAAAAATTGATATATATAACAATAGTCTCCCGGTATTTGGTGCGAAAATATGCTAGGATATTTGTCCATGGACATTATCTGTTCCGAGAAGCGAACAGTTTTCCGAGAGCGTAGCTCGAGAAAAGCTGTGAGCTTCGAGGAATAGATAATGTTCAAGGACAAATATCCGAGCATATTTTCGCCCCAAATGGAGACTATCGTGTTTATTAACCTTCAAATCTTTTACGCAACGCGCGTAGTCTTGAAAATTGGGGTATATTCTCGGATATCCCCCAGTTTTAGCTGGGGGATATTCGGTCACGTGATGTGTTTAGACAAATCGAGCGCGAGCGAAAAGATTTGATGGAGTATTTTGCTCAATATCAGCCAATAATAACCGAGTTCAATAACTGTTTTATCATTCCATCGCCAAGTACTTTTTCCTACGTAAATCTGACACCTCAGGGAAGAGATCTGTCATTTTACACACGAGAGCGTGGTTACCATTACGCATGAGCGAAATATTATTTGCAGCAAAACACATTTAAACGATATTAATCATGAGGAGACCATTATTAAAAAGTCACTTGGTGAACTCTCCCGCGGCCAAAGAAATGAAAGAAAAAATAAATCAAATGATTTGGTTGATATCTGTAGAAAGTATATTTCAAGTATTGAAAAAAAAGGTTGGGAGATTTTGTATTATCCCAATTTGTCACATTAATACCTGGAAATGAAAATCCTTTAAATTAAAACTTTCTCCCAGGGCGGTTTCTGCTTCCTTTTTCAACTCCATGATTGACAGCTGTCCCAGCATATAAGTGACAGCCTGTCCCGGGATGCTTTGGTAGCGAGTCACCTCTTTCTCCACCTTGTCACTCGTGTCCCACGTGTAATCAGCGAAAAGCTTTATTGCCCAGTCACGTGACTTGCCTTTGAAATGCAATCCGATGTCTACAACTAACCGTAAGGCGCGCCAAATCTGAGGAGAATGGAGCATTGAATAAATACGTTCTGAATTTTCCATTATTGATGAAACTATGGCCATTATGCTACCTTGTAATATAAACATCGGTTATTAACCGAGCGTGCGGTCAGATGGTTGGACATTGGTCGAGTTCTCTTTTGCTTGTTATTATGGACTGAAACGTAGTTCAAGTTCTCAAACGCACTCAAAAACGAGGCGACTATCCAGCCGTCTTGACCAAACAAGCTTGGTTAATAAAGAACTTATCACATGGCATCAAGGGCAGTTGTAAGTTACTTCATTTACCTGCCATTTCAGCATGCCGTACTTGGTCAGCGGATCATCTTTGTAGGTGTCCGTATATTTTGATACCAGTGGATTTTCCGCGTAAAGGGCCCAGCCTTCGGAGAACTCCAAATAAAATGTGCTTTGTTGAATCCATGAAATTGGGTCCTTACAGCTGTCTTGGAAATGTTCCACATACCCTTGGCTCTGAAATAAAAAATGATACTTTTGTAAACAACGTGTGCCCGTTTTTCCACTTCATTTTAAAAGGTAAACAAAGGTTATTTGCGTCGTCAGTTCACAAGTGTTTGGTAATCCTTATACGACCAACCTGTGTGTAGTGCCCAGGCGACGCCTCGTGAGCGTTTATGGTCCATTCCTCATTTTTGGGCCCAGGTCTTTGTAAAAAGAAAGGAATACTGTACACAGAACTTGTGGAACACAGTGGGTCACTCTCTTGGAAGGTTGGAGCGGCAGACGAAGGGTTAAAATTAGGCACGAGTTGGACGGGACAGGCCGGGGTGGACTGGTAAGGACCAGTAAAATGAAACAAGTCGATTGTCTTCGGATCAAGGGTTGCAATGATCTGAAATCAGTTAAAATACTGATCAGTTAAACACTGATTACCCCATAATATCCAAATATTATCACGTAGCAAAGTAAAATAAAAAATCAGTGTTGTGATGATATTTCCGCCGGATTTGAATGTTTATACCCGGATGATAAATAAATCTTCGTTTTACAAACTGAAAAAACCTAACATTAATCAGATAGTGAATACAAAGAAATTGAAGGTGGACGTCAAAATTTACTATTCAATTCGCAATAATCAAACCTGCTGAGCATCCTTCTCGTATTCACCCAAGTTAAACACTTATCACCACTTTAGCTTAGCAAGCAGTAGGCTTACTAACCCTTTGAGGGTCTGTTTAGAACTAACCTCTCGAGCATGCGCAAACCAGTTTTGCATGGCATTCCAGCGCACTGGACAGAAGGTCTTTGCTCCATGGATTGAGCTACACAGCTTGTGAGCAGCTGGGCTAGATTCGTTCTTCGGGATGTCTTGCTTGTTGTAAAACATTTCGGATCTGTTCAATATTTTAATAAACTGGTCTTTTGCTTTCTGCGTGTCATCCTCCTGGGTCACGTTTCGAGCCAAGTTTAAAACCTCGAAGAAAAAAGTAAATTCAGTACTGCGTCAAACTCTAGCCTGTGCAGCTGAAGGTTTTCTCGCTTGATAACAAATTAACAGCGCCTAAGCCACATGAAAACTGAGGCTTCTTGGCTTAGCCCTTTAGCTCTATTTCTACTTGTTGTTTCGGATAAAGACTGATGGACAAGACATAGCGGCAGTAACTCCAGCCTAATTTTTCCCTTATCTTCAACGCGGCATCAAACTCGCGCATATTTCGTTCAAAAAACGTTTGCTGTCTATAGCGGTCAATGTGCTTAGCTGCACTTAGATAGTTTACTGGCATGCCACTTAAACTGATAGAAACAAATGTATCAAGCAAACGTAGTAGGCTAGAAAATCGCAATTGGAGGGAGGCAGACCAGTTAGCTATTTACAAGTATGACAGCGGAGTTGAACTGGGTCGAACTAGGTTCTGCGGAGAAACAACTTCAGCTGAGTGGTCAGAGCGCGGGTCCCGGATTTCAAGTCCGGCACCCTGACTACTGGGCCACGCTGCCTCGTTGCCACGTTGCCTCATTGCCACGCTGTCTCGTTGCCACACTGCCTTATTGCCACGCTGTCTCGTTGCAACGAGGCGGCCTCGTTGCCATGCCGCCTCGTAATTAAATAAATGGAAACTGCACTTACAACAACAACAACAAAATTATTGAAAATTGGAAAAATATCTTCAAAATATAACAAAAAGTCACTTTTTCAAAAGTGTGGTTTGGAGTTTACCACCAGTACTGAAAACCCTGAACGTCTTTCAGAAGAAAACTTCAGCCTTACCTCTGGATAATAACGATTTATAATTGACCAACCAAGTTCATAGATTTCATCAGGTGTCTTTTCAGTAGTGGTGAAGTACTGCATAAGTTTAAGATAGGTAGCCTTCCCGTCAAGTTTTTCACCGGTGGGGAGAGTCTTTGTTGTCGTTCTGTTTGTTTTCGTTCCGTTGATGTAAATGAAGTCAAGAGGTAAGCTTGCCAAGCCGCTGGACAGCCCACTCGGGGCGCAATACTGTAAATGCTCCTTTTCGACATACCTTGGATTCGAAAAAAACGATAAATCTGTCATCGGACAACCTCGATCGCACGCTCTCTCTTTTTTCTTTGTTTCGCTTTCTTTGTCGTTGAAAAGAGAGAGCCTGAAGTGGAGGTTGGCTGTCAGGTTCGTCAGGCCAAATACCAACCGCTGGTTCGAATACCAGCCGCTGTTTGGAAAAGGAGCCCGCACTCCAAGAACGTAGACCGAACTCGAGAGATCGGCGGAAATCTCGGCAGCCTGGGCCGGCAGCCTGGGCCGGCAGCCTAAGCCACAATTGGCTCAAGGCATTATAGAAAACTACGGCAATGGCCTGCCTGACGTAATTTCGTCGCCTTGTGAATGAAAATACTTTTTTCAATTTGTCGATTCACACAAATTGTTGGAAGTTAATTTAGAGAATTAACTAATCTAAAGTGCATACAGTACAAGGTATCGTCAGCAATGAGTGGGGCAATTGTTCATCCTCAGATCGAGGTTGGACTTAACTTTATTGAATTTGTTGCATATGTGTTGCATACAAAAAAGAAAAGAAGAGAAGGAAAGAAAAATAGCATCGGCAACCGTCTGGAACAGAAAACAGGGCGATGCCCCAATAAATATAAACAAAATAGTTATAATAATTATAATCGTAGAAGTAGTAATAAAAATAGTAATAAAATAGCAATAATTATCATATAATGTTACAATCAAGTTAATTTAAAATGGCTTCACCCTCGCTACTTGCCATTGGATGATTATAAGAAAGAGTTTTATCACCATAAAAATCTAAACGACCCCTTTAGAAAGTATGGACTATGGAATTGACCGATGTTAGCCCCGCTGTTGACCAGACACTTTACCAACACCAGTCCTTTACCGAGCCGAGGATACCCGGCAACCTACCAGGCTCAATTGTTATCTCACCTTAAGGCACGCTGAATGGGCTCACCGACATATTCAATAACAAACTGTCTTAATGACTCATTCACTGATCTCCCGTGTTTAACTTTCCACAAATCCATTTCTACTGGCGTCATCTTGGACAGAAATCCATCAACTAGAATTGCCTTCATGTACGAGGCATCGAGGATTCCTAGCAATCCAAATACCGTGCATGTTAGTCTGAACAGGCATGCCAAAAACAACGTACATGAGAACATTGCAACAAATCAAACCAACATAATGAGAATATTGAGAAACAGGGATTAATCATGATACGGTATGGTTCAAACAGAGCCGGTTTATGTCAGCCTCTCTGAAAATTAATACAGATAATTTTCTCTTATCTCACAAAATTAAAACAATCAAATGTAAATTTTACTGCCAAAAAACAATTAAATGTAATATTCTTTTCTCGTAAAACTAATCAAATTGGAAACCTGTTTCTTCCTATACCTGTATATTGCAAATCATTGCTGGGTAGTTTTAGTGAACTCAAAAAAAAAAAAGGGAAAAAAATAAAAGGCAAATCGCTACAGTTCCATAACAAATTGGAATATACTCAAGACAATAAGTTTGTAAAGGTTACTATTGTATCAGTGGAACACTCAAGCAAAGATAGTTTTTACTCTCTCCGAAGTCACTTTTCATTTGTAATGTTGATCTTTTTTTGTACCATCTGTCCGTGAACTTTCTTGTTGTTTAGACCATATTTAATAATCAGAGCTTGTTGAAATTAGCTATCGTAACACAAACGAACCTTTTTACAAAAATAAAACAATTTTATGACATGATCAATTGTTTATTACGTAATACGTAGATTGTTTGTCAAAAAAGCGCCAATCAATTAGTTATAAAGTCAAGCAGCTGCTCAATCTTTTTTTTTAAGTGTTTCGTCCTTCAGTTGTATTCTTTATTGATAATATATTGCTTTTCGTTTTCAGTAGGGGAGAGTCTCCTATTTATTAAAAAGCAAGATTAAATTTCAGTGCATGTTTCCTGTTTCT
Organism: Platygyra sinensis; assembly: GCA_019787425.1. NCBI lineage: Eukaryota > Metazoa > Cnidaria > Anthozoa > Scleractinia > Merulinidae > Platygyra > Platygyra sinensis. The sequence continues at coordinate 22,507 of JAHPZR010016545.1, read as the reverse complement.
CGTAATCCTTGTTCAAATGTTATATAGTTTGTTAATGAAACTTCTTTCGATTCCATTGTAAAGTAGTTTTCATGACAAACATTGCACTGACCGGCTCCTTCTCTACCCAACACTGCAATAAAAATATGGAGCTCTTTTATCATGTTCAGAGTTGCTTTGTTATCAACTTAATATCCCAAACATGTTCAAATGAAATTAGGAATGGTTCAAAGAATAAAGAAAACTAAGTCCTAAAATTAAAAATCATCATTATATACGCCAGAGATTATCTAAACCTGGGAAATGTTTACTGAAATTATAAGAAATAAAGCTGATGATATTTGGAAGGCTTAAATCTTTTCCTTTACTGTATTTCCTGGAGCCGGACTAGAGTACATAAGGCGCAATCGGCGGTGTATGTTTATGAACTTTACATGCTCAAAACTTTTAGTGAACGTATTTGGAACAGTACTATTTGAAACTATATCCTTATAGCACGGTTTGCTCGAGAATCAGTGTTTAACATCGTTTGGGAAGGGCTGGAAGAAAATATTAATTCTGCAGGCACAATTTGGACGATGCAATAATCTTAAAATCAATTATAAGAAATGCGTTTGCCTTTCCCAGATTTTGCAGATTGAACTTGCTTCAGTTGAAAAAAGAAAGCTGCCCTGTTCTCATTGCGTTTAAATTTATAAACTTGTCTTGGGACGATTGTCCTCCCTTGCGAGAAAAAGTAAATATTTGCGCTGCGTTCTTGGGATAACGGCTCCGAATTTTTAATTATTCACAGTGCAAATAGATTTCCACAATTATCGTTTTATAAAATTATCGGAAAATTCTGTACCAGTTCTGATAATAAATATCTTTGATAGCTAACCTTCCGTTGGATAACTAAACAGCACATAATATTTATTTCCTTATCTACTAGGCCGTTAACATCGATATCTCTGAATGTCCCCCTCAAATAGATTGTCTTAGCGGAACCATTACATTCAAAATAATTTTGATAACTAATCTTCCATTGGATAACTAGGCTGGCATTGTCAGTACGATATATATTTCCTTACCTACTGGGCCGTTGACATCGACATCTCGGAAGGCTCCTCTCAATCCATCAAGGCCTGCTTTGCACTCTTCCACAGTGCGAACCATTCCAGAAGCCACACCTAACTTCATGTTTTCCACGAACTGAGTAAATGTTTGGTTTATTTCCATCAATTTATTCCTTAATGTTTCCATTTCACTTACAGATGACGGTTTAAAATGTCCTAACGCTTTATCCACATCCATGGGTAAGAAACAAATAGATGACCAGCAGAAAATATTCGGTCCCATAAGCCAATCACCGGAATAATAATCGTACGCGAAAGGTACACCGTATGGAAAAACGTGCCGCATCCAATGAGAGAGCTGCGCTTTCGCCCGCTTTTCTCTTAATGTCAGTTTGTTGTCTCTTATCTTCATGTTTTCAAGTCTTTTCGTCAGCTTAGCGATCTCATCAGTGACAAATTGTATTTGCGTTGGCGTTGAATCGTAGCTTTTATAACGCTGGCGGATTTCATCTGACGTCACGCCCGGTTTAAAGGCGATTTTGTGTGGTAATAATTCATAAAACCTTTCCTGAGCTTGGAACAAGAACCTCTCTAACCCAGAACTTCTCGCTTCTGCAGAATATCCACAGCCAATGTTAATTGCTCGTGTATATTTCTGCGCTTGACCTTGCTCGCTGGTTTTTACTGTGTTTGCTTGGATCATCAGCACAATCCCAGCTACGAGACAAGCTATTCCTGCTGCTATCAAGCCACCCACAACAACAGATTCACACCGAGTCCGCCTTCTTGTTATGCCAACTTTTTTATACAACAACGCCATTGCCGCGAGACAGATAAGTAAACTACAGGGCACAGAATTGCAGATCTTTGAACCCAGATGTAAATTTGTGGCACCTTTCGGAAATCACTCAAGAGCTTCATAGAAACAATTTTGGAAAAAGTGCAATTAGTATTTTGTTATGAAAGTTTAAAACCAATCATTTTTTTCTCAAATCGCGTCCGGTCATTCTTTTCTTTATTTTTCATTAAGGAAGAATTTTCGGTGTCATTTGGGGTGTTACGAGGATGTTGACTTTTTATGTAACTGTTATGGAAATGTGTCACTTAACAGTAGAGCGAGAAGCAAAGCTAATCTAGAACTGTAAACACGGAAATCAAATAGAACCTTTGATATTGAAAACCGAGACCAAATCAACTAAAAACTATCACAACTAATAATGCCTTGATGACAGAAAATTCAACGCGCCCGCAGAGAAAAACTCACATAACGCGGATATACACGGAAGCTGAGATGGTCCGAACATGGGCAAATAATACATCTCACCGAACTAATTGTGAAGAAAAAAAACATCAAGGAAAAAAAGATAAAAATTAGATAAATTAGATAAAAATTACACAGTTGGTATCATATGTTTATCCGTCTATTGATAACTGTTCCATGATTCAAATTCGTGTTAAGTGTGGAATAAACTATTAATATTTTGGCATTTCTCCGGAGCTTTGACAAATTTTTCCGGATCTGAATTAAGTGTAATCACTTCCTTGAGTGCATTCAGTCGAACACGCGGACAATTGGCTCTTACAATAATATTTTTATTTGACTTCATTATTATTTATTCTCACAAAAAAAGAACTTTTTTAACAGACAGGCGACAGGAGAACGAAAATCATGAACTCGGGATTCTGTTTCGCTATAGAGTCGAAAGAAACAAAGGCATTGATCGAGATTCTTGCACGTGTAGTAAAGCACACGATAGTTTGTGTATTCCGTGTAATAAACCACTTGTCGCTTGGTAGAATAAAGGATTGAAATTAATGTAAAACCTTGCACGTTTATTTTTATGTAAATCAAACCTGGAACCTACCACTTGCACAATACCATAATGCACCTCTTTAATCCCCCAAAAATTTTGCATACTCATTGTTTGCAATTTCTCCCGGGACATGAACATGTCCCAAGAGTAATCTAAAACAATGGCTATGCAAATTTTTTGGGGGTAAAAGAGGTGCATTATGGGATTTGTGCAAGCAGAGAATATGATAAGGTCGAGGTTTACACTGGGCCTCGTTTTGAAGCAGAGGCAGATGCGCTCACCATTCTCTTTCCCTAAGCCTCTGCTTCTTTTCGCTCCGGATAACGAGATGAAGGGGATGAGAAAGGCAAACTTTCATCTCATAAATGCTGTTTCAGGCCCAAAAGGCTATTACGTGCCTTTGCTTAGTAATGTTAAAATGATATTGTGAAATGCGACCAGATTAATGCAGTCGAATGAGCTACAGGGTTAATATAACTGTCATTACAAAATTATGAACTTAAACTTTGATAACATTTACCGGGCAATCATTTTTGCATTGTTGAAAAGTAAGTGGCTATTTCTTCGAATTGTGGGTGGATACCCCAAAGAATAACTATTTTTCTGATTTACAAAAACAAATTGCTATTAGTAACTTCTTTAGAAATCAAATGCAAATACATGGAGAAACGTAAACTCAGAATCCCAAATGGGACTTGGACCACGACCCTCCGTGATCTAGTCGGATGCTCAAACCACGGAGTCACTGGAGACCATGATGAGCAAGGGGTAGAAGGGTCAATTTGTGGGTCTTGACTGAAATCGCATCGCACGGCTACACAGCCACATCCTGACTGTACTGGCACGTATGAACTCAGTTAAAGTATCACTCCGCTGTCACATTACTGCGCCTTTCAATAACACGCGGACTCTAAAATTTGAAGCTCAACCGACAAATGGGTTTTTCGCTGCCGTCAATCAAATGTTCGGCGGCTCCTCCTAGCTTCCGACTACAGCCGAGCACTGTTTCGTTATCTGAACTGTGGTAAACGATTTGATTACGGCACGCTCGACAGTAGCCGGAAGCTGGGAGGAGTCGCCGAACATTTGATTGACGGCAGCGAAAAACGCATTTGTCGGTTGAGCTTTGAATGTCAGAGTCCGCATGTTATTGCACAGGCAGACCACTCTGTGTGTTCGTGGTTTAATATGAAGAATCTATGAGAGTTATGAATAAAGCTCTGAAAATTGCACATTTAAATCACATCTCGGCCTGAATATCCCAATGAAGTTAAATGAAACCATAATCGACTCATGTATGGTGTTTTTTCGCCTTCCTGGGCCGTCTAAAGCGTCTTACAGCGAAATTACTTTTGGCCGGTTACGGTTAGACACAAGAAGGAGACAGCGAAATTACTTTTGGCCGGTTACGGTTAGACACAAGAAGGAGACTGTCTCCTTCTTGTGTTAAACCACGAACACACGTGGTTTAATACGTTAAACCACGTATTAAACCACGAACACACAGAGTGGTCTGCCTGTGGTTATTGAAAGGCGCAGTAATTTTCCGAGTTCCCGTTTCTCCAAGTATTAACATTTGATATCATGTTGTTCGTTTAATTTGTACCTTAGAAATCTCAGGAAACTCCTTAAAAATCCCGTGGGGTTCTATAACGTTTCAAAAATAAATAAAATGCTTTAATATTTTCTAATTTAGTTTATCCACACAGCTCTTGTGTTACATTCCTTTACTTTTCTTGAAGTGATTAGCTTACAAACTTTAATGATGGTGATTACAGAACACAGAGGTCCCAGAATGAACCTATTATTGATGTTGTCTGCGAATTTGATTCGCCAGTAACGCAACGCCAGAATGACTCTACCCAGTCCGATGCTTTCGCTATTCGCGGAGTTTTACTGAAGTTTTTAAGTGCGTCTCGTTGCTGCAAGTCTTGCTTTTCAAAGGCGCTAACAACTAAAACAAAGAAAGGAGGAGCTACAGTCTGCTTGTGAAAAACCATCGATCATTTAATTGAAATCTTGCAATGAAAAACGCTTTGACAATTTTATGGTGAATTTTAATTGGTTATCATTGCACAAATACAGACTGCTAAAAGACAATGGATACTAACACAAGTGCCAAAACATTTCTAGCTGCAACAGAAAGAATTTAAAGGTCTCATGTAAATGATTACTTGTTTTCTAGAATTGATGATCTGTGTCCAGAAATGTATTGTTCAGGCTCCCATAGACATACTCAAAAACAAAATATGATAACAGTTTTGTCTTTATGGGCAACTAAAACTGCTGATTATTAATACAATACACTTTTAACAATAAGCTATTGATAGTAAATTGTTACTATACAAAAGTAGGGAGCAATTGAAAGTTCATTCCCTTTGTTCATTTCAACTGCAGGTTCTTCAGTTAACAGACCTTGTTGTCAGAATGCTAGCTTCTTAATTAGAAGATACACATGATTGTCAACTTCCATTCCATGTAAGTTGTTTGCATCGCCTTGAAGCCTCATTAGTAGCCCACCAAAAGACACATATGCAGCTCTGAAACAGACAAAAAATAATCTAAAACAAACTAAGGTACTATTAACTTTGCAAATGACTTGCTTGACAATTAATGGAATAATTTGGTTTTATCAGCTGGGTTGACAATGTGAATTGGCCACCGTAAAGAGATTCGGAAGCTTACATTTTGAGTGTTAGCACTTTGTCGGAGTGTTGGATTCGCTTCGACAAAGGGCTAACACTCGAAATGTCAGCTTCCGAATCTCTTTACGGTGGCCAATTCACATTATCAACCCAGTTGATAAAACCAAATTATCTAGTAATACTCCCACTGACACAGCACCACAGTTTCTTTAGAAACTTATCCTGTTAATTAATAATGAACAGGCATTTTTTTCTTCAAGTACAGTCAACCCTCTACTGACAACACTGACAGAAAATCAAAGACTGATAAACGGTGAATGAAAACCCCCATATTTATGTGCACGTGTATTAGTAAAAGGTCACAAAATTGATTCTGACCATGGGTTGCTGGTTTCTGTTTTTGTTTTGTTTCTGTTTTATTTTGACATGTAACTTTTGATGGGGCTATGTATTCACATATCACAGTAAGCATTATTACAATATTGATTGCATCCACCAAAAAAGAAACAGGTTTGGTATTATTACAACAGCTACTTTCCTCTGTCTCCATGATGGCCATTGCAGAGACAGGTTCAGGCTACTGTAATAGTAAATTAAATTATCAATGGTGCACAGTTTTTCATTAACTGTAATCACGTCTACAACTAAATTATTTTGCTTTGATACAAGGTATCAATTTTATGAGAGAAATCTATCAGTGGAGTTTGATCACTGTGTTCACGTTAGCCTGCAGTGCAAGTGAATTTTGAGCCCACAAGTGTACATTCTTTTATAATAGATTGCTATCTTAGATTTGGTAATTGTAGAAGATTGGGGCCAGGAAAAATTTGCCGAGGGAGTAGGCCTGGAGTAGCACCCGGCCTCTTCACCAACTCTGTACTACTGATCAAGGATCCAATCACAATCCAAGATGGTAACATCGAAAACCTGGTTTGGTTCCAAAAGAACACCCACACTGCAAGCTACATTCACTTACAATCTTGTTGGGGCGTCCACTCCACCTTCATCTCCTTCTATTCTGTAAACTTTACCATACATGACGTATTCAAACTGATCTGCACGTGAGGGGCTGTTATCTGATGGGTTGTATTCACCATCATCTGGAGTGCCATCTTCTCTTAGAGTGTTGGCCAAAACAAGTCGAAACTTTTCACCATAATCCACAGGGTAAATCTGGGTATTAACGTCTAATATAAGGTCCATTTTAAAACTTTCACTTTCACAATGGAGTCGAGAAACTACAGATGAAATAACATGAACCAACACAAACATAAGAAAAGTTTTTGTAGCAACTACATGCAATGCACACTTATTTCTTTACTGCTGGGAGTTCTAAAACTCAGCTCAGGTACGTTGGTCAGTACAACAGCTGTGAACAGAACCCGTGTCTCTTTAGAATGGAAGCAAACAAAGGTAGTTGACAGAACTACTTTTGTTTAAAAGAAACTTTAGGATTAAAGGTATCCATTTTCAAAGTATTACTAACCTCGGTCGAATTTTTTACCCTCGGGATCGATGTCTTTGACGTCGAAAATATCCTCAAACAAAACTCCTGCCATGTTAAATCAAATTAACCAGGCGTTCCACGCTAGAAAGATCTTCAGAAACTGTCAACCGGAGGGGAGAGGAGGTTTTTTGAAAAATAGAAACTACAGCATTTTAGAAACTTTTTAACAACAAATTGCATTCATAATTGACGTTTTTTTGGCTACAATCTTCAAGGAAAAGCTATTAAACCTGCTTTTTACAAAGGTATCACAGCAAATTTGGATACATTTAGCATCCATCTAAGCCCTACCCCACTGGGTAAGGCTGTTATCGTTCCGGTTGGCCTGGCTCTAGCATTTCCACGTGTTTCAAAATGGCGGATGCGGAAGACAGTACTCCAGCAAAGTCGCATAGAAAAAGGCAAGCTGGTCCGAAAGCTGACCGAAAGAAAAACAGGAGACACTTGCCAGAAGATGCTAGTGCACAAAGAAATCCCAAGGCTTTCTCCTTTAAGTCGGCTGTTAGAGCAGCAAGGCAGTTTCGTCGAAAGCAAGATGTTGAAACCAAGCGACATCATGAACCAGTTGTCGATAGAACACCGCTAGAACCTCCACCTTACATCATAGCAGTGGTGGGACCGCCTAAAGTGGGTAAAACCACGCTTATCAACTCATTACTGAAGAATTTCACCCGTCAACAGTTGTCTGATGTTAAAGGTCCTATCACCATTGTTTCAGGTTGGTGAAAAGATTGATTAAATGTGTTGAACACGTGTTTATGTTGTCAATTGATGTTGTTGTTCATGCCCATAACATCTGCCTTTATTCTTTTTCTAGGAGCTTGTGCTAAACTTTATCAGCATTGCAGAGTTTTTTGCCTTGTGTGATCGTCCGGGTGAAGATAGTTCTGAAAAGAACTGTTGTTGGTCACAACGACAGTTTTTTGGGGGGCTACTCCTGACCACTCTCATCCGGACGATCACACAAGACGAACTACTACAGCCTGACTCCTGGTTTTAAACAATTTCTTTAATGCAGGGTTGTGTTTAGTTATGTTGTTCTTCCTTTTCTTCTTCACTGCCCTAATACTGACTGCCCCTGATAAGATATTGCAAATTAGCTACATACCTGTATGCATTGTACCCGAAGTGGAGAATCATGTCAATTTACCTTTTTGTGTAGAATAAACAAGCTGATTTGAGACCTATGTACATAGTGACTCTGCTTGTTGTTGTCAACGTTTTTCACAACCAAACCACAAATTGAACACTCAGGGACATTGCACGGAGGTTTTGGTCATTTTACCGTACCATATTTCCTCCAATAATAGCCGGGGGCGATTATTTCTATTTTTGCACCAAAAGGGGATGATTATTCGAGGGAAGGCAATTATTTCAAATATTTCTCATAAGAGGTTGTGCCCTAAATATTTTGTTTTATTATACCAAGCAATAAAGGAAGTGAAATACATGAACATTACCGTAGAAAAAACTGTAAAAAAAAACGGTGCTTTTGTAACCATTCAGTTGTGAACAATTAAATGAAAGCTTGTTTGTTACTCAAGATGTTAATTTTTAACTTGAGAGGGAGGGGATAAGAGAAAGAGAAAATTTGCAAGGGTGGGGCGATTATTCAAGGGAGGCAATTATTTTAAATATTTCGTTTGAAGGGGGGCAATTATTCAAGGGAGGCGATTAATCGAGGGACGGCTATTATTCGAGAAAATACGGTACATGTAGCTTCATCAATACTTGTAGGATTCTGTTAAGCTTTCCAGCTGCTTTTTTTTTAATGTTTGTGCCACCAATTTTGTATCATTATTTTATATACTTGTATGTAGAGCTTTAAATAATTGTTATCACTTATCTCATTAGGAAAGAAGAGAAGACTAACTCTGCTTGAATGTAACAATGACATTAACTCTATGATTGATGTGGCTAAAGTAGCTGATCTGGTAAGCACAAACAATTTGATTATAATTTGTCTTTATAGTCAGATTTTCTAACGTTATTGGATATCTATACATTTGGTGGTTTCAGCATTATTTTTATCCTGATTTTCCTTACATGAATGTCTTTTTTGGTGATTTCTTTTTCAGGTTCTCCTGCTGATTGATGCTAGCTTCGGTTTTGAGATGGAAATTTTTGAATTCCTGAATATCTGTCAAGTCCATGGCTTTCCCAAGATTATGGGAGTCTTAACTCATCTTGATCTGTTGAAGAATAATAAAGCTCTGAAAAAGACCAAGAAAAAGCTTAAAACAAGGTTTTGGACTGAAGTTTATCAGGTTATAAAAAATGAGCAGACTTTAAATTTGTATTGTTTTCATGTTTGAGTATAACATGTGAATTTATATACTTTAGCTTTGTCACTTTTATTATCATCATGTCAATGATTATTTTTTTGTTTCTTTCAGGGAGCAAAGCTGTTTTATTTGTCTGGTCTGGTTTATGGTTCTTATCCCAAAGTGGAGATTCATAACTTGGGAAGATTTATTTCTGTAACAAAGTTCCGACCACTGACCTGGCGAGTTACACATCCTTACATCTTAGCAGACAGGTATAAAAGAGTGCAAACTATTAAGAATGGTAAATAAGTACATCAAAATGTTTGCATTTAGATTACACTAGCTGAATGCAAATCATAATTGCATGTATTTGCATGTAATTGTCATTATTAGGAATTAAATGTACACATGTACACATGTATATGTAACACACTGGATTTTAAAAGCCCTAAAGGAACAGTTATCTACAGTAGAGCAAGGAAAATTTTCCTGTTGTGAGTGTTAAAGATGTATGTAAAATTACATTTTTATACACATTTTTATCTATCCCACTGTCTTTCTTTGACTTTGCAAGTAACCTTTATTATTAAACATCAGACTCACTATGAAAAATCTGATTGGTCGAGAGCATTCAATCAATTCACAATAGCTTGTGAACTTGACATGATAAATGCAATATCTGCTGCAGATATTGCATTTATCATGTCAAGTTCAACTTCTGCCTGGTTACTAAGCCCCTTGGAGTGTTCTCCTCAGAAACAAAATGGCTGGACGCTTCGCTTCTGTTTCTGAGGATGAATTATGTGAAAAATGTATAATAAAACAATTATTGAATTCGGTTTTCGCATGATATCATGAATTATCAAAACCTCGCGTCTGTGTTATCTGCCTCAGCCTTCGACTTCGGCAGATAACACAGACCTCGGTTTTGATAATTCATGATATCATGCTCAACTTCATCCAATAATTGTTTATTATACTGAACCAGCAATAAGCACAGATCTATACGCTTTTTATGTTTCTGATGAGTTACTAACTGAGACAGTAGACCTTTAGACATAAAACATTGATTGTAGTCTCATTTTCAACTTTTCTTCCTGTAGAATGGAGGAACTAACAGACCCAGAGCTCATTCGTCAAAATGCCAAGTGTGACAGAAAAGTCTCGCTATATGGCTATGTAAGAGGAGCTCATCTGCAACACAATTCCAGAGTACATATCATAGGTAATTAACGTGGTTTATCTATGCCACTTACTGAAGGCACACCACAAGTGAGGGATTTTCAATATTTACTTTTATTTGTACACCGTTATGGTTGAGGCAAAGACTGTTAAAGGAAAGGGGATACAACTTTCAAGTTCTACAGTGTAATAGTTTAGAAAAATGCTCCCTGTTGTTTCATTTGAACATTGTTATCTCTTTTCTTGTCATGTAGGTTGTGGAGATCACACTCTTGAAGAGATAAGCCTTCTACCAGACCCATGTCCTCTGCCAAATGCAGAGAAGAAGAGGTCTCTGAATGAGAGAGAACGTCTCATGTATGCACCTTTATCTGGAGTTGGAGGAGTAGTTTATGACAAGGTAGCAATCAGTACAGCAACCATTTACTTATACTATCAATCTTGTTTTTCATATACAGTACTCTAGAAAACAATAAATATATGACTAATTTTCTTAAACTGGCTTCAGATATTAACATGTTGTTTACGTGTACACACTGTACATGTATATTGTTGGTTCTTTTTCAATGTGCAAAAAAAACCAATTGTTAGACTTGCTTGATCTAAAATCCCTCAAGTTGTTCTTGCCCCAGAAAATTCTTCTCTTGTAACAGAAATTCTGTGATTTGAATTTCCTCACTGAAAAAACCATTCAAAGAAATTTCATGACTGTACACTTGCCAAGTAGACAAGTGAAGGGCAGAATACACTAGCCTGACTGTAACAGCTCCAGGCTATCAGGAATGTCTTTCTTTGTATGCTGCTTCTCATACAATTAAGGGTGTTGACAAAATCTTAAAGGGTGTTGACAAAACATTTTCTACATTGTCATTGAATGTATAATTTGTTGTTCTGCTGAAATATGTAACTTTGTTATATTGTGCTTTTTAGGACGCTGTGTACATTGACCTTGGTGGAAGTCAAGCAGCAAGAGAAAAATCCCAGTCCTCAGTTCAGGTGATTTAAAGTCTGAAAAAGGCTCAGAGACAACTGCAAATTTAATCTTATCAGTTGCCACTTAGAACTTTGTTTATACTACACAAGTTTTGTTACAGAGACTAGAATTCACGTTGTTGACTTGTGTTGTACATTGTTCATGTACTTGGTAAATTCAGTAAATCAGTTTGTTCATATTACATGTTAATATTGTTGGATTGTTGGATTTTGTTTAGGTTGACAGTCAACCAGGAAATGAATTGATGTCATCTTTAATTGGCACAAAGCAAACTATTGACACCAAAATGATGACAAGCCATCTCACATTGTTTACGGTAAGTAGGCGCAGTGTCTTTTCATAAGTAGTAGTTCAAAGATCTCACATGTGCAACAGTAGTTTTCATAAAATTTTAAACAAAGAAGTCAGAAATCTTATTTACATGTATATATAGTCTTTCTGCATTAATATACTATGATCTACTGACGTTCTCAACACTGTCAAGACTGTTTTTTGCTTGCATATCATCATAAAATAATTATTGTAGCAAATATCTAATTTATCTAAACAATACATAATGCAGCAAACTACATATACATGTACAAGAACTATAGGACCATTATGGACATAATTTACTGCTTTCATGGCAGCACAATGTGATCTCATCAACGTAAAGTAATGTTAATAATTTAACACATTGTATTTAGAAAATTGTCAATTCATCATTTTCCAAATGAAGGTTCAATCTGATTTCTGTTGACCTTTTATAGGATGGTGCTCAAATTGCTCCTGATGAAGTGGTTGAGTAAGTGTTACTTACGTCTAAAATTAGAATAAATTACAGTTTACCTGGTTTCCTGGTTTCCTGTAGCTCCTTGAGAAAGATGTCTTGAGTAAGAGACCACATTGATGGTTTCCTGTTTTTGCTTTCATTGTCAGATCATAGAAGTCCCGAAAACTAGATATACAGATGTACCTCTCAATCATGTATAATTACTGTGATTCTGTGTTTATTTCTCAGAGATGAAGACTATAAAAAACCTTCTGAGAAAGTTATTATAGATAAGAATGGTCGCACCAGAAGGAAAGCTATGTTTGGCGATGAAGATTATGTAGATCAAGATGGTGATGCAGGAAATGTAAGTAGTGAAGAGGAAGGTGGTGTGGATATGGAGAATTTTGGTAATGATGATGATGAGGACAGTGCTGATGATGGTAACAATGATGTCGATGGCAGTGGCAATGATGATGATGAGGAGGAGAAGGAGGAAGAAGAAGAGGAGGAGGACAATGAGAATACAGAGGAGGAGGAGGAGGAGGAGGAGGATGATGATGATGATGAAATAGTATTTAACTTCAAATCTCAAAAGAAGCCCAAACAATCTCTATATGAGGCAAAGTCATTGCAGAGACAAACTGCATCAGCAGAAAAAACTAAGAAAACTCATGAAGAAGTTGAATCAGACAAAGATTTAGGACAAGAGGGAAGGGACAGAAGTGATGAAACGGAATCTGATGATCAGGACAGTGCACACGTCAATGAGGATTATTCAGTTCAAACATCAGATTCAGACTCAGATGTTGAGTTGCCTAAAGCAAAAAGAAAAAAGAAAGATAACTCTGGAAAGAGAAAGAATAAAAAGAAAGTTAAAAAGGACATCTCGTCAGTAGAGCACATGCCCGTAGAAGATGTTTTTACCGGAAGAAAAAAAGGTACCAAATTAAAGAAAACAAACTTGATGGAAGTTGAAGGAACTGAGGATAACTCTGTGAAAAAAACAAGTCTTAGTAAACATTTAACGACTGAAACTGAAGAGTACGATGAAGACAGTGATGAAAGGGTAGAAACAGAAAGCATGGATGATTCAGAGGAAAGAACTCTGGACGAAGCAAGTCTTGAAATGGAAAATGAGGCAGAGGAAGAAGGTACCCTTGTATCAAATCAACATAGACAAGCAGGCATATACCCAGACAGACAGACAAACAGGCAGACAGACGAACAGGCAGACAGGCAGGCAGACAGACAAACAGGCAGACAGACTGACAGACAGACAAAAAGGCAGACAGACGAACAGGCAGACAGACAGACAGAGGACAGACAGACAGGCAGACAGGCAGACAGACAGGCAGACGAACAGGCAGACAGACAGACAAACAGGCAGACAGACGAACAGGCAGACAGACAGACAGAGGACAGACAGACAGGCAGACAGGCAGACAGGCAGACAGACAGACAAACAGGCAGACAGACTGACAGACAGACAAACAGGCAGACAGACAGACAGACAGAGGACAGACTGACAGACAGACAAACAGGCAGACAGACTGACAGACAGACAAACAGGCAGACAGACGGAACAGGCAGGCAGACAGACAGACAGACAAACAGGCAGACAGACTGACAGACCGAAAAACAGGCAGACGAACAGACAGACAGACAGACAGACTGACTGACAAACAAACAGGTAGACAGACAGACAGACAAACAGGCAGACAGGCAGGTAAACAGACAGACAGACATATATGTAGAATGACAGGAACATACATTGTAGACCGTGTTTTCACGGCCAGTCATTGTCTCGCTTAACATTCCTGATGGTGTCTTGATTACAGTCTCCGCTAAGCTGCTCTAATAAGATATATGTTTTCACGAGTAAGATTATGTTTCATTTACAGCCGCTGCAGGTACAATGTAATTTTGAGCAGTGGGAGGTCAAAACGAAGCTTGTATACGCGTTCTTTGTCTTAAAACTAATGTATTTATTCACTTAGTTTGTCTTTAGCGTCCAACTAAGGAACTGAGGAACCAATTTCAGTAAAAGTTGATATTTCTTGCACTGAGAAACACGATAGAATAACAGGCGCACTTTCATCTTTCGCAGAAAAAAATTGCATAGAAGGAAAATCGTGTGAGTGCTTAATAGGCCACATAAGTCAAACCAGTTCGCAGATAACACTTGAAGCCAACATTTCGGTATACAGGCAAACGAAAATGAGATGCGCAATTCCAGCGGAGAAGCGAGTAGCTGTTGTAATTCCGATGTGACAACCTTGTCAGATGGATAACCACAAGAAATTCCTTATTGAACGGCATCAATTGCCAACTCGCTTAAGGTACCTGGTTTGGTGGCTTAAATTCAATGGGAATTCCATTGAAGTTTGCTGACTCGACTTACTTTAAGCTAGTTGGAAAAGCAAACGTTTTTACTTATTTCTGGTTGTTGCTTGCTAAGCGGCCTGTAAAACTGCACATGTAAACATGGCCATAGACAGGCAGACAGAGAGACAGACACAGACAGACAGACGGAGGGACAGGCAGACAAACACAGACAGATGGACGGACAGACGGGCAGACGAACAGACCGGCAGGCAAATAGACAGACAGAAACACCTGCAGATGACAGACAGTTAGACAGGAAGACCTGCAGACGATAAACAAGCGTAAAGACACAGGCAGCAAGACAGATAGACAAGCAGTTTATTTTTTAACCCCTGTATATGTCGTTTATGTATTGATTTTGTTGATATTCTTCAGGTGTCTTAAGATGGAAAGAAAATATGGCACAAAAAGCTGCAGCTGCCTTCCTCCAACGTCAACAGGACACTCCAAATTTACAGAAGCTTGTGTATGGAAATGGTGAGCTTACCCTATACTAAACAATGTACTTCTGTTAACATTCATTTTCAGTTAAAATTACCGGTAATTGCTAATAAGGCAAGTCAGGGCATTTTTCTGTGTTAGATAGATGTAGGATTGACCCCTGTTGTGTTTCCCTTGTTTATTTGTAAGCAGTTCTCCATAAAAACAAGAAGGAACCGGTTGTAAATGATGACAGTGATGACGATACTGTTGGAGGAATTTTTAGACTAAAGTCTAAGAAAGATTCTCAAAGCACTGGCACTATGCATGAGAGGGACTGTTCACTAGAGGTGATCAGTATGCCGCTGAGAGACTGGAGCCGAACAGAAGTGCTTGAGAGCATCCGGGACTGTTTTGTGACTGGCAAGTGGAAAGATTCAGAAGACGCAGAGATACTTCTTCAGAATGATGATCAAAGTATGAACCTTTCGTACAACAATGTGTCACGCTTTTATATTTGTGTACTATGTACATGACTGTATATACATGTATGACCAAATCTTTGTACAAGTTAAAACCCTCTTCCGCACCAAACTTAAATCTTAATGCTGTCTACTTTTAGCTCTGAACGCACACCATTTTTGTCAAGCAAGTCAGATGTAGCTGCGGATAATAATAGTGGTCCGATTGTCATGTTTGTGGTTATTACAGGAATCTTTCTTTGTGCCTCCTGGTTTGACGGCTCCATATACAATGTACAAACGTTGCATTGTTCATTTGTAGCTTGTAGCATTAACACCTCGCCATGTGGCTCCGATAGTATAATGTAGGCTTTTTAAGCTAGAATGTGGAACAAGAGAGCCAGCTTTTTCCGGAGACATAATATATATGCTCACTTTTTTGGATTCGCAACATGTCTCTGGGTTAGAATGTTGTAAACTATGAAAAGAAGACGTTTTTCTATTTGCATTTCGTCATGTACGTATTAGTGTCAGACGAGGACGTGTTTGGAGACTTTGAGGACCTGGAAACTGGTGAGGTACATAAGGCTGATGACAATGAACACTCAGAGGGGGAGGAGCAGGGAGATGAAAATGACGACAGTGAACAAAGTAAAACTGCAGGAGAGGAGAGTAGACTTGAGAAGAAAAAGAAACAGAAAGCGGCATTTGATGCGGTGTATCCTTCATGATCAGATGTGTTTAAATGACAAATCTGAACTCTTGTCTGATACTTTAGGAAGTCTTCTGGTAACAAAGCAGAAGATCTGTACAGCAGAAGAGCTGAACGATAATAAGATTCAAATTCCTTATGATAAGTATCACAAAGTGTACTCATTGGTAGACTACGAACAGTCCAGTCCCTCTTTCACTTAGTCCGTCGTGCGTGTCGCGAGAAAAAAATGGCTTTTCGTCCCCAGGATTTCACGCGGCCATTCTTTCGCGTCACGCACGACGGACTAAGCGAAAGAGGGACTACTCGTACGTAGTCTACGTCATTGGTAAAAAGTCACCAAAACACGCACAATTCTGTCAAATATGAAATAATATGAAAATGTCAAATAACCCTTCCAAATATGAAGTACTAATTAAACAATACTCGCGTTCAATGCTGGACATAAGTGCAAAGCAGCCTT
The DNA here is from genome assembly GCA_019787425.1 of Platygyra sinensis. Taxonomy (NCBI): domain Eukaryota; kingdom Metazoa; phylum Cnidaria; class Anthozoa; order Scleractinia; family Merulinidae; genus Platygyra; species Platygyra sinensis. Next base: position 5,869 of record JAHPZR010016545.1, on the reverse strand, counting down.
GTAATGTAATATGTCGCGTTAAATCAAAACCAATCACTCAACCGACTGTTACACTTGAAATTATCACTGTCTGCACCAAATAGCAAAACCTTGCGTCGATACGTACGAAAAAATCGTGTCTCGTTCGTCGTAGCTGTTTGGGCAGACTGGATGTTGTAAATGTACGTTTAGTGACTTAACATTTCTGAGATACGACGAAGGAGATGAAACTTCATATTACGAGGATCTTAAAGAACAGATGACAGAACAAGCCCAGGTCTGTATTGCTGGGAATTGTTATGTGTCATTTCATTTTGCTTAATTTACTGTGAAGGAAAATATGTTGTGCGTTCTTCAGAAGATGAATCAATATTCGTTTCTGTGTTTTTTTTTCTATTCCTTGCGTACATGTACACTTGAGTCTAACAGCTTATCACTGGTTATGCCACACTCCCTTAGTTCAGTGCTATTGATTAACAACAAGGCTTGAAGCATCTTTTTCATGCATAGGGTTAGGTTTGATTTTGAATGTGTGAGAGAGTCCAAGTTTCTTCTTTCATTCTCAAACTCATTAATAATTCATCAAGTTAAAGCAAAGAAAATCACACTAGCGTGAAGGAGGTTTGGATACCCGCTCTTATTAGCGTAGATTTTCACGATTTTACTTCTCCGTTTACTCCTTAGTTTTTGTTTCGTTTGAGAAGATATATCAAACACTCTGAGACAGTGTTTCATCGGCTATCCAAACACCTCGAATTTCGTCAAAAATACTCCGCTGCGCGTCGTATTTTCAACTCTCTTCTCGGTGTTTGGATATCCCAATGAAACACTGTTTCTCGTGTTTGATACATTACCTCTTCTTGTGACGCTGACTTCAGATATTGAGAAGCACTGATAAATAATAAAGAACATTCAGCAGACATGAAAAACAACTAGCGAATAGCGCAATTAAGTTGTTGAGATCGAAAGAAAAATAGTCACATATTGAATACTATAAAGGAGGAGCATTTTTTAACCCTTACCTTTAGAATTGCATTACTTATCAATGTGTTCATTGGTGTTCTCAGCTCAATCAATCGGAGTTTCAAGATATGGATGATGAAACTCGTGTGCAGTATGAAGGATTCAGACCGGGAATGTATGTCCGAGTGGAGGTCAGTCCTAAGATTGACGTGTTAATTCTCTTAACTTTTTTCCCACCACATATCTTGCTTTGTTAGTGCAGAGAAATTGGGAGTACATGAAGTCAGAACGAGAGTTCTTTTGCGATGCACGACTGCGTGTTTGTGGTTATGTATTGGAAATGTCACTTACATGCATGCATATATCAATCATTTTTTTTTTTCACATCAGCTGAGTGGAATGCCGTGTGAATTTGTCACCAATTTTGATGCCAAATATCCCGTCATTCTTGGCGGCCTTCTCTCCAGTGAAGATACCATGGGCTTTATTCAGGTTAGTTGTAGCAGTTTTCATGTCAGTTCTGTGTGACGTTTTCTCCAGTTTAACATGCCAGCCTTGTTTGTTAAGGTAACTGTGCATTAACTTTGTTTTTCAACATTGTTACATTGACTTTTTAGGTGCGCTTAAAAAAGCATCGTTGGCACAAGCGCATACTCAAGACACGGGATCCGCTGATCATGTCTGTTGGCTGGCGCAGGTTTCAGACACTTCCAATGTACTCGGTCCAGGACCACAACGGTCGGCATCGACTGCTGAAGTACACCCCAGAACACTTGCATTGTATGGCCACCTTATTTGGTAAGGATGCATTATTATGCCTGTATTGAGAATTATCATTCACTCATGCATCTGTCTGTAAAACGTCGGTTCATGTAAAAATGTTGATTTTAGCAATAGACAGGAGTCGAAAGTCGTCTAATAAAATCATTCAAATTATAAAGTAAAGGCGTTGAACGCACTCTCGTAATCTTTGACTACTGCTAGTTAGCTCGTAAAACACGATTTTCTCTGGCCAGTTACAGACGTCATTAACATAAATTTATTTGTTGTCAGGTCCCATAACTGCCCCAGGCACTGGTGTGCTCGCTATTCAGAGCACGGCTGGCAACATGGTAAGTTGTTCCATTCCAATTGTCCTCTTTGCTGATAATAAAGCTCGTACATGTATGTCGGGATCAGATGTGAAACGTTTTGTGGTACAGGTTTCGCAACTTTAAGTGCATCTTGAACTGAAGTGTATGAGTGAAGCGTGGAATGTAATCAATGAAAGCGTTTTTAAGATGGATTCCACTCAAAGTTCGAGCAATGAGTGCACAAATTATTTACTAAAAATCTTCTCACAGCACGGTATTTTTTAACACTATTTAAGACATCTCTCTAAGAGACTCTGCGATTAAATTCTCAAGCGTCCTCGAAAAAGTTAATGTTCAACCTCGGAAGAATGCTCAGGGTGCGAGTTATTGCGTTTTAAATTTATGTGAAGCGTCCGTCTTAACTGAAATATAACTTCAAGTTCAATCTTCTCCCGCGGGGTCAGCTTGCATCTTGATAAGTTCTTCTTAACTGTCGTTAAAACATTACACTCTTTTTTTTCTATAAGAATATATTTTATAAGAATATCGAGGCTGAAATTTGCGAAATTTTAAGAATATTTTAAGAATAAAGCCGAGGCTGAGATCAGTTTGAAAACGATCGATATAATTTTGTGTACAAAATTATTCCTTTCTCTGAACGGCGAAACTGCACTAGCCATAGCAAAGTGTTCAACGCTTATGTGTGATATGCTTTTGAAACGCTTTTTTTAAAGCCAAAACGGCCAAGCGTCGTTTGACATGACATCTAGCTACATCTACCTCGCTGACTGCAACGAAAAGCGATGGAGCACATGCACAACATAATGCGAACCAGATCTAGATACCAAACACTTGCATCTGATATCCCCAATAAATTCTTAAACGGAAATGTCATGAGCTATAATTTAAGAATAATACAAGAATATTTTCAGCCTAAAATCGGCAGAAAAATAAGAATACTCAGCCAGGGCCGGAAAAACAACATTCTTATATAAAAAAAGAGTGTACCATGCTATAAGGTTTTTTGGTAACTTCATTTTTACCATTATTGCTTTCTGCGGAAATAACATGCCCTGGATGAGGATGTCGCTCCTGACTCCATGGTAATTTAGTATAAATTGTATTCACAGGACACTGCAATGCATTAGTTACTGTACAGTACTGGTTTAAGTTCTGCTGTCGCGAGTTTGTGTAGTTGAAGCGAGTTTCTTCGATGATTTATGTTTCCATTTTTCAGGCAGACTTTCGTATTTCGGCCACGGGTACTGTGTTGGACTTAGATAAGTCTGTACAGCTGGTCAAGAAACTCAAGTTAACAGGGACACCCATGAAGATATTTAAAAACACCGCATTTATTAAGGTAATTATTCCACTGATGTCTCGTCCTCCTTAGTTTTGAAAGTGAATTTTTGTGTTTCCTTCCCGGTACGTAAGTTTTGTCATTTTGCGTGTCTGACTGCTTGTGATTGTTTCCTTTGTTCAGGGCATGTTCAATTCTGCTTTGGAAGTGGCAAAATTTGAAGGTGCTACAATTCGAACTGTCAGCGGTATCAGAGGACAAGTGAAGCGCGCGCTGAAGGTATTGTTGATGTGGTATTCATTCCGTTGTCGGTGTCAGGTCTATTCTTAGCCCCGTTTCTTGTTTATTACACTAAATGTTTGATTTCTTTTTCCATCAGACTCCAGAAGGTGCTTTCCGAGCAACATTTGAGGACAAAATTTTGATCAGTGGTAAGTGTAATATGTCCCCATAATCTATTTTATTTTTGTTTGTACTTATTTTATTTGCCATGCAAAAAAGGTGCAAAACGTAAGGAACAAATTATTAAAACTAGAAAGCTTATTAGTGATTAGGCCTGCTTGAGATATTTAACAACTATTCCGAGACGCCACTTTTTCCCGAGTTGCTCGGAGGTAAATAGTACAGGATATTCGGAGTTTGACGAGCCAATCAGCGCGCGCGTTTAACACTATCCACTGTTTTAATATATACTAATTTGCACTATTGCACAGTTTACAAGAATATTGCATGATTAACAAACGTGAATCATGTTGATAAATCAAGGAAAGTATGGAGGGTGGATCAACTTAAGACACTCGTGCTATCTTGTTGTTTCACCAGATATTGTCTTTATAAGGACCTGGTACCCAGTCACCGTGCCTAACTTCTACAACCCCGTGACGTCACTACTGTTGCCTCCAGATCGGAAAGAAACGTGGCAAGGCATGCGCAGTGTAGGCCAGTTGAGAAGAGATCTGGGAATGAAAGTTCCCTTTAACAGTGATTCGCTGTACAAGGTAGGCTGATGCAAGTTGACTGATTCAATCATTGTAGCACATGGCCGTTGGCTGGACTGCCGTTTCGCAGTAAAATGATTCTTAAATGTGAAACTGTTGGAACGTTCAATTCATTTGGGCAAAGTTAACATAGATAATTCACCGTATTAACAAGATGCTCAAGGTGTTCTGCTTTGCTGAGGAACGTGGGGTAACTATGACACTGAGCAAAAACATGTTTTTTTCCATTTTCAGCCTGTGGAACGCGAGACACGTCACTTTAATCCACTGGTGATTCCCGCTAAACTTCAAAAGGAGCTGCCATTTAAATCCAAACCTAAACAGATGAAGAAAAGGACCAAGCCTTCTTTGGAAACGAAGCGCGCTGTTGTCATGGAACCCCACGAGAAGTCGGTAAGTAAATCAAGTTATCGCTGACTCGCTCAAGCGTCATAAAGTTCGCGGGCTCAGCAAGATGTGATTGAGGTGTCCAGTAGAAGCAACAGCTAGTTAATGGTTTAATCTAAACAATGTGCGCATTCGCTGCGCGCAAAATATGAAAACTAGGCGTTACGAAATCATCGGGATTTAATTCATAAGAACTATTTTGAAAAACTGGATCATCAGATAATGCAATTCAAGAGTTCTCATTGGCTTAGCATCATGGTATACGGGCCATTATACCATGTTCTACAAATGTGGTGAGCGTACGCGTGATTTTCTGGGCGTTTTTATTTTTATTTTAGTCGAGTTTTCTAGATTTTGGGGGCGTTGTTAATAAAACAATTATCAGTGTACATGTAGTTGTGTTTGTTGGATATGAGATGATTGTAGCCACGCCATCTGCCTCGTTGGCTATCTATCATTTCATGTCCAAAACGCCCTTGTGGAGTAATTGCTAAATTCTTCGTTGCCGCAGTTCAAATTTTGTGATATGTCAATAAGATGTATTCCGTTCTTCGATGCAAGATTCGTTAAATCATTTTTCCATTTTTATGGCCATTCAACGTGTCTCTTTCCCTTTCTTTTGAATTTCTTGCCACCAACTCTATTATGTGTTTCATTAAGTGCCTACTCAAAAGAGGTGTTTAAGGCACGGCATTCTCAGAAAGCAACTTTTTTGTTTAATTATATTTTACTATAATTAGTTATTGGTAGTTTTAGGAGACGAATTTTTAACCGTGTTTAAATAAAGATCACCTGTCACCTGAACAACGTGTTTTTGCTCTCATTTTACGCTTTACAGGCGTTTACTCTCATGCAGCAACTCTACACTGCAAACAAAGAGAAGCTTCGAAAGCGAAAGGCGAAACTACAAGAGAGAAGAAATGTCTTTCACGCAGAACAAGAGAAGAAGAACGTCAAGCGACTTCAGAAACAGAGAGAAGAAAGAAAGAAGATCTTTAGGATGATGGGACGGGCTGAACAAAAGAAGAGGAAAACCTGATTCATAACAAGCCCATTAAGTGTTCATTATTTATAAGGTTATATCTGATGTTAGTGTAAATCTACTAGCGTTCACGAGTCGTTCTCTGATTGTAAAGAGTGAGTGTGCTAGCAGCATGCGCTAGGGATCG
>JAHPZR010016542.1:0-13100 GCA_019787425.1 Platygyra sinensis | reverse complement strand
AACTTTTCAAACCATTTAACCGTGACTGAGCCCTTTGAAAGTAGCACATGAACACTAGTATCTCCGAGAAAATAAATGAATAAATGAAATAAACAAAAGTACATGAATTAAGCTCAAGTCGCATTAATGTGTATAACTTATGCAACTATCAATTCCCCAACCCGGGAAATGATTTGTGGTCAAATGTTTGCAAAAATTCAAATATCCCTACCCCCGAGACAGCAAGATAATTCAACTGCCCTACAACCAGGCCAAAGCGATTGATCAAATCCCTACCCTATGCCCCACCATGCGTGGAGCGAAAACAAGCTGAACAAGAAATTTGTAGTGGCTGAAAATTTTGCAGAACTTGTTTCCAAAGGTAAGCAATTCTGTTTATTTCCAAAGGTAAGGGGTTCTGTTTTCCCTGCAGTGTGGGGGATTTGACCCTCTTTGAAGCTCTAACGGGTGGGGCATTTGACCATCTAAACTGGCGACATAGCGGGGAATTTGGCCAAAATTTAAAAAAAAAGTCCAATGCCCCGGGGTTTGCCCGGGGGGGGGATGGGCGGTTTTGGAATTGACCGGTACATTACATCAGAAAATAGAGATCAATCAATATTACTCTTTAAAAAAGATAAACGTTTAGCAGTTAGCTGTCTTTGATTGACCAATTAACATGTCCCACAATTTCGGAGCCGAGAATTTGACGGAATGTTTTTCTTAAAATGTCAAACACCAGTGTTTGATTACCTAGCACATAAAGCTCGAAGAGGAAGCTCGAGAGAAAGGGATCACGAACGATACGCGAACAAAATTACTTAATACGTACCGAAAGCCAAAGGTAGAGGGCGCAAAATCTTCCTCGTCTTGATATTCTTCTGCACTAAATGCGATGACAGTGGCATTCGTTATCCCGTGTGGTAATAAGAACTTTCCATTTGACGACGGCCATATATTCTCAATTTTGCAATTTCTTTTCACTTTTAAGTGCAAACCGTTCTCATGGACATTAAAAAAACCGAGCTATAGTTGATTTTTGCAAGCTTGACGCCATTAAACCCACTGTTTTTCCTTCGAAATCCAGCGAAATAAGAAGATCCGCCATGTTCGCTGTTTTACCCGCCTTAAACAAATAAGACATGGTAAACAAATATGGAATCGAGGTAAAATAATTGTAGAAGGTGAATTAGGTAAACAAATTGGACATGGAATTGAGGCAACATAATCACAGAAGGCAGAATACGAATACTGAATTAGGTGAACAAATTAGACATGTCGGAATTGAGGCGACATAATTACACAATGCAAACTTTGATAGCTACAAAGCAATGACATCTAAACAATATCGTCTTTAGAAATCAGAAATGGCCGAGTGTAACACTTATTTATGAACCACCGTAATTTTCCAAGTTGAGTGGCTCATAGCCACTTTGATTTATACCAATGATACAGTTTATTTCGTCAGGTGGACGGAGAATTTTGCAACACCATCTATTTTTTCACTTTTATCATCGTTTGGACAAAAGCATACCAATTGTTAGCATAGCTGTTTAAACAACAGAGGCGATTTATTATCATTAACTGATCTTACTAATGACTTTTTGGGGTTTTTTCTTCCCTATCGACTTAAAACGAAGTATTACTGGAAATCATTCCTTTGATATTAAAAGTTCAACTCAATAAAAGTCCTACAATAGAAATCATGATTTTCCTAAGTATTCTGAGAAACACGACATATCGAGTGGAAGCCTGGGAGAACAAGAAATGCTGTGACACCACGAGCCATAGTTTCTATTTTGAATTCTTCCAAACGTTTACTGGAGTTTCTATACGTCGATAGAAACCCGGATATCACTGTTTTCTATTTCTGAATGTAATGTCTGTAATGTGGAATTACCCATATTCGCCCTTCTTGCACGAAAGCCTTCGATTATTATTAGAGATAAAGGTAAAGTAAGTAAACAGTATTCTGCCATACATTTTCCACTTAAAAATTGTAATGACTTGTCTACCTTGAAGTGGACCTTCTCACTTGTAGCAGTTCAACTCCCAGATACTGATATTTGAAAACATCATTCGAACCGAAAGGAATAAAACTAAGCATAAGACCCCAAGTACGCATTGCGGACCTGTTTTTCTATCTCCTTTGAGAAGGAACGTTTCTATGGAGTTAAAGCAGCACGGCTTTTAGTGCGCGTTTTCTTACAGTTCTATTTATAGGTATTACTCATATATGATTTTCTTTGCAAACTGAGGAAAAAGGCTTTAAAAAAGGTTTAAGAACTACTTCAGTGTTTTAATACGATAGTCACTTTTTGGATACGTTAAAATACTTTTTACCCGCTGAGCAAACGTAATCGAGACTACAAAACCACTTTCCCATAGTACTCTGTCAGACATGAATTAAAATTTTATTGGTTTGTTTGTCTTCACCTGCACATGACTGCACGTGACTACAGGGGTGAAGAGCTCGGTTTCTCTTTTGATAAGTTGCTGTTCAGAGGGTTATTTGTCACTTGGGTTGCTGTGTTGCGAAAGAGTTTTGTCTCACCCTGATCATCCAAAATGAGCCGCTGCTATCTACTTCTCGCTTTTATGTCCTTTGTCCTCGGAGAAAGCATCGGTAAAGAACTAAATACTTTTATCAGGTTAGTGGAATAGTGTAAGGTGGCATAAGTTGACAGCCTTTGTGAAAATAGTTCCTCGCCAAACGTTACCCACTAAACCCTTTTTGAGTGTAAGTCAATGCAACGATTTCAGATTGTGCAAATACTCCAAAATGAGTTCTCTTATAGCTTGTAACAATCAAAGCTGCAAATGGCCTAATTTTGTGCATGGTCAAGAAGGAAAATTGCAGAAATTGATCAGTGAGTTCGCCATTCAAAAACCGCTAAGGGCAACAGTATTTTCCATTATGATTCCTAACTTAAGTATTCCTTCGAAAGTTAGAAACGCTTCCTTACTTTCGACATGTTTTGATTTAAAGGTTCGCGAAATTTTATCTTTTAGCACCTGGTAGATAATTTTCTAAAAACGAGTGAAAGTACTGCGCCCTAGCTGGCGTTTACTTCGCAAGTCCAGACACACCCTGCGTTTTTGCGTTTATCATCTCCCTTTTTCACAGCGACTTAGAACTTGGATGTTTTTAAGATTATCACACTCCATTATGCAAATTAGTTAACCTACTTAAGTGGCATGGGTTTCTAACCTTTACTTGAGCTACGGGTTTTGAGCAATGAAGCGTTTATTATAAAAAATTTGTCAGCGGATTGGAAACAACCACAGTTTACTCAAGGTTTCTTCTTTAACTGCTGTAAGTGTTAACTTTCCATTTGTTGTAAACACCATTTTAATACGGGGAAGAGCAACATATTTATTTGCTTTCCTAAAATGTGTATTTTTTTTCCTCAAGTAAAAAAGACTTAGGTAATGTTTGCCAAGACATGTGGAATTCAGCTGGAAATAACCTCAAAATTGGGAAAGAAATAATCATTAATTCCGGAACGAGGTCCAAACCACTTATTACGTTGACACAGCAAGGAAAAGCAAAGGTGCGAAGAGATGTTTTCGTGAAATTCAAAGGTGAGGTGTTTGAGGGTTTTTAAACTCACTTTTACAGGTGTAAAGACTCCATATCATCTTTGTGATACGAAAGTCCAACGACAACTGAAGAAAAAAATTTCAGACAGTCAAAAGCAATTATCATTCGACGCATTGTGTTCTTCCTTTCCATTGGCCGAGAACCCACCACGTGACCTGCAAATAACTGCCTACAAATAATGGTCTGCTCTTGCGTAGTTGTCTCGCAGATCAATTATTTGCCTCAGCCTTCATCTTCGGCAAATAATTGATCTGCTCGCCCCTGGCAATTCACGATATTTTGCTAAACTTCGTCCAATGATTGTTAAATATTTGACGTCTCTAAATAAATTTTATTTAAATTATGGTTCGTCTTTTTCCTAGTTTAGTTCTATTATTAAATTGTAGTCCTATTTTTGGCAGACGATCAAATCAACTTTTTTTAACATTTCCTGGATCCTACTTTACATGTACCTTTAGTTGCTGATTTAAAAACGGTGTTACAAAAGCTTAAGTGACCATTGTCAATCTTGTTGGTCTATTCTATTTCAACATTCAACAGCTGAAACTGTTTTTAGCTGTTCATAAACCTGAATAGCTAATGAGGAGGAAGATTTTTGATATCCGAGTGGACACTGAACGCGACAGAGAGATTGTATTCAAAGTTTCAGTAGGTAGATTTGTTCTGAGTGTTCGTGCGTGTTCGTGCTTTCGTATCATCAATGACCGTGAGAGAATTCTAATAAATCTTCAGTAGAAAGTACCGGCTACACATGCAGAGCACCAACGCATTAACCGTACATTTGAGAGGGATGTAACGTTCATTATTATATGGCTAGCTCCGTGAGCGGGCAAGATGAACCAAATCGCGCGCTGTGATTGGCTACCCGAGCGGGCAAGATGGAGCCATCTTGCCCGCTCGGGACTACCCGCTGCATCCCGAAAGCAAAATTTCACCAAAAGCCATATAATAAATCCTTTATTGACCAAGTTTGTTCAGTCTTTTTTTTGCGAGTTCGTCTCGGTCCATAAACACGCAAAAAAAGAACTTGGTCAATATCCAGCCATCTTGACCTCACACTTGGTCAATAACCCATACATACAATCTGACAGGATTCTGTCTTTAAATTAACTGCTACGGAGGGCATATGTAGCCTTATCTCTAAGACAATTCCTGATCATTTCTATCAAGTTAATTTAGTTCACTCTTATATTTAGTAAAGATTAAGTCTCTGTACTGGCGAGCCAAGTGGACCATCAGGTCGGAGCTTATCCTGGTTTCCATAGCATGAAGCGACTAGAAGTATTTCTACTCCCTGTGAATGGGATGCTAGTCCATCGCAGGGTTACCTCCCAGCATTAAGTTCGCCAGTACCCATTTATTCACTTAGGTGGAGAGAGGCACTTTGAGAGTGAACTTTCGTGCCCAAGAACATAACAGAATGCCTCCGGCCATGGCTCGAACCCAGACCGCTCGATCGAGAGACGAGCGCATTAACCATGAGGCCAACTCACCTCCCCTTACCTTGACGTAATTTAGATTTGGAATTTCCAAGAGGGTCTAAAAGTAGCTAGTCTTCTGACACGAAATTTGCTCTTTTGCAACGCGCAAGTAGCTTTACAGGTATCTTCATCCTTCACGAAAATATCTCGGAACGTTATCCATTGAGGGACTGGATACCATATCTAAAATAAGAGGGACTACCCTGGGAATAAACCATGAAAGGTAGATCATCTGTATTCCGGCTCATTCGCTTTTGCTAATTGCTATTCCACATGATTAATTTATAACCATATGCCTAATCTCTTCTTGAAAGAAGATTATTCAAATTTCTCCCTAAGGTGACGTTTTCGCTGACAAATACAGTTGTTGGAAAAGTCGCTTTAAGGTGGCTGAAAACAGTTGCTATGGAAACCTATTGTGCCACAAAAATAACAGCAACTTGTTCACCGATGACTGGGCAGTTTGTTGATACCATGATTGTGGCATTAACCGATAAAGAGTGGCTACAATGACCCATCAAACTCTAAGTCTTAGTACTGGAAACTGTTTTCAGCCACCTTAAGCCGGACACCTCTCTACCGGAGACATCTCTATAACTTAGACATTTCTTTAAGTGAGACAATTCTGTTGTCACGAAGCTCTCTAGAACCTCTAATTTCATTGGATCTTGTTGGCACGGAGCTCTATTGTTTTAGGGCTAGGGTCCATTGTTACCATTGTTTGTATATAATTTTCTCAACCAATCCTGTGAGACGTTCCGAAGAGCTTCGTGGCGGCCCAGACAATTTAGTCTCTGAGGCTATAATTCGGACGCAATAAGGATTGCACCTAGGTCAAAACATTGACTGATTTCCCACTAGTAGCACCTTAATGTTTATTTGCCATTAATTTACTTTGTTGCCTTTGTCTTGAAAGCTCTGTTAGACAACTACGAGGCAGACGAAAATAAACCCGAGAATTTTTCTGCTACAGAACAACTGGAAGAGGATACTTTTATCAACACCATAGCTGTGAATGGAGGACCAATACACATCGCTTTCAAATATCTCCAAACTAAAGGCAAAGTTTCCAGCGGGGTATCGTTACACGTCTCTTTTGTCTTAAGCTTTTTACAAAGCTCCTTTTACAGTCTTTAAGTTAAAAGAGTAGTCCAGTCCCTGAAGTCTCCTTTCTTCCCGCCCCATATAGGGGCTGAACCCGGGTGGGTGAAAGAAGAGTCCAGGATAACTTGCATGCGCATTCTCAGAACGCCGCCATTTTTTCTCCCCAAGTCGGGGGAAAACCATATTTGGAAGTACTTGCCAGATTTGGCATGTGGCGCGATTTTCTGAATGATAATATACAAGCAACAATTTCTGCATTCAGATTGATTAAAAACATGTCAATTAATCCCAAATCAGTGGAATTTCGCCAGTACCACGCTAAACCACATTCGATTTGCTTTTTTATCACAATATCAAAGATAACGAAAAAAATCTTTGCCAAGATTTGTTGACCATTAAAAACACCGACTCGGACTTGAAAGTGCACGAGCTGCATTATGCAAATGAGCTACTTGTACGCGTCAGACTTTCCTTTCAAAAACTTTTGCAAAATGGCTCAACATACAAAAACAATACGAAAAAAGTGTTTGGGAAAAGAGTAATGATGCGTACTCGTTGTCGATAAGAGTACAGACCACGATAAACCATATTTCGATTTTTACGTTTTAATGTTTTTACGACAATACCAAGGTCAAAGAAAATATTTCTTTCAGAGCGCGAGCTGAAAAAAGCATTGCGCGACACATTGACGCGAGCGGCGTGGTTGGGACCTAGTAATTTTTGATTGGTTCGTTCTGAGCATGCGCATGCAAGTTATCCTGGACTCTTCTTTCGCCCACCCGGGTTCAGCCCCTATATGGGGCGGGAAGAAAGGAGAGTTCAGGGACTGGACTATTAGAAGAGTGGTTTAGAGAGGTTAGGCGCGACAGTCATGTCAGGTTATATTATCTCTTGTCGCTGATCAGGGTATTTTGATAACTTCATTGTGATTAGAACGCTGCCAAATTTGAAGCTTTTTTTCATTGCATAGCTGGCAATTTGATAGGATGTTGGCATACGTTTGGCTAGCTCGGATGATATAATTAAAATTACTTTAAAATACGATTTACGAAAGGGTTGAAAAATGTGCGAAACGCTGCAGAGCTCCGTGAAAATGCTACCACTGGCATTATATATGATTTTTTACGCACTTAAATATTATATTTCACTTAAACTTGAACTGAGAAATACTTTTAGTTGAACTATTTCCACGTTGTGGTGCACCTCAGTTTTTCTATTTTTACCAGTGCCTAGATCAATTCAAGCCTGTGCTAAAGAAGTTATGGTTCGAGAAATACGCTAAGAGAGGTCGATATCCAACGTCATCTGGTTTTGAACACACATTTGTCGGTAAGTATTCACACGACATCCTTACTTCAAGCCGTTCAAGTTACTCCCACAGAACGTGGAAAGAATTTCGTGCATGATTTACTTTTAAGAACAAGAGGAGTTCATTTTCAACAAGAACAATGAGACAATTTGTTTCATTTTGCTTGATACAACCGGTTTGTGAAAAACAATATCCTCGTCTCCCGCTTTATGTTGCGAGAATTTTCACTGAGTAGGCAAGGTCGTATCACAGTAAAATGTGTGTATTGTCACTGTTGGATATAGTCGGAGTCAGTTTTTAGCAACGGTTGACAATACAGCTAGTGAGTCCTTGTAACGGTTGACGAAGCCTGGCAAAATCTGTTACAACTATGCATAACTCTGTACCAAAGTCTGCATTGTAGTCTGAGTACATGATTACTGAAATTGTTCCACTCAACATTTACGCAACAATTCCGAACTGCAATGATGAATTAGGATGAGAACGGATACTCATTGTCTTCTCCATATATTAACCTTAGTCTTTTTGCGATCTTTCCTTACAACAGGAGAGCTGGGCTATAGCAGGTACAGCAAGTCCAAAGTCACAAAAGGACTTCACAACTGGCTCCAGTTTCTTACAGAAAGAACAGCGGGGCGGCTGACGTATCTTCCTCCGCCTGTTGCGAAAGACGTTTTCACTGAGGTAATTTGTTTTTAAAATTCCTTAATTACCGCTGACAAGAGGTTATATTATCTCTTGTCGCTGATCAGTAAAAATTCCCTTAATTGCATTGTTTCTTTTTATATTTTTCATTTGTTTTGAGCCGCAATAATTAACCAGAAGTAACTGTCATAAAATGGAGCAGAAAAGTCAGAAAGTATTTCCCGTTAAATTAAAGTAAGCTTTATTAAACGTTGTCCCTGTAGGGTTCGCTTGCAAGGAGTTATACCTGAAAATTAATCACTAACGAACTATTTTATTTATAAATATAATAATACAAGTTGCAAAGGCCAACTACTTACAATATTGTCCTGTGGGAATCCAACGGAGAAAAGGGGAGGAGGGGTGATGGGGGAGGGGGGGGGGGGAGGGGGAGGGGGGGTGGTGGGGGGGGGGGGGGGGGGGGGGGGGGGGGGGGGGGGGGGGGGGGGTCAAGAAGCGTAAATGCAAGGATGGAAAAACTGTCGATAAGAGAAAAATTATATTTGGGTGTTGTGTTGAGGTAGGCATTGTGTAAGGTATCCTTCTGTTCCTTCAGCCTGCGTTAATCAGGGTCAAGTTTCAGTGGCAAAGAACTGACAAACCTCCGGGCAGCAGCTTCTTTTTGGGAACAAGTCCAGATTTCGAAATGGCCTTGTACACAGTGTGCTTCTTTGAAGCGTCGTACTGCACGTGCAACGTCAATGGGAAACACTTGAGCATAACAACCATCAACTTTAACAACAAAGGAAATGTCCTCACTGCCTCCCCAAGAGTTTGAATTAATTGCGAGAGAGGCTGGGTACTCTGCTGTGATCAAGTTGTTAGTCTCTGACCCATTACCAAGTAGATAACAAATAAAAGTGAAAAAAAAAAACAAAAAACAAGTTAGTGAACATTGGTCTCTTATTATGGTTATTTTGCATTAGCTACTTAATAAAGTTGACTTGTGAATGAAGCAAGCCGAAAAGTGCGTAAAAATCAGTGTATTCTCTACTTCTTACTGAAAGCCCCAAAAAGTATCGGAAACAACGCGTTAAAATTTGCCGACTGTGACTTGCGTACGGTCACGTTAGTAATCAACTTACCAAAACAACAACAAAACGAAACGGAACGAAAAGAAGAGGCCTCATTTCGTCTGATTACAACTTGAATAAAGTAGGTACGCAATGCGTACATAGTCAGACACGCAATTTGAAAATCTTTGCCATCTCACAACTAGAAATAATACAGGATAAATGCTGATTCGAAAAAAGTGCCTCATAGATTTAAGATATAGATAATGAAGATGTGGGAGAGAAGATTAGTGCTGTAACGAAATATGTCATATTTATTACAAGGATATATATAAAGCGAGCCGAGTTGAAAAGTTATAGATAGACAATTAACAAGGATCAGAATTAATGGATTGGTGAATTCCTTCATACAAGCTAGTATTCAGAGTGGAGAAAACGTACTTCGCAGCTTTCCGCGCATCCTTAGCTCTCCCTGCGGGCTCATGTAAATAATGCAAGCTGCAATTGTTTTGCCATGGTCGGAAAGAGCGGCGGACTGTAATAAGGTACGCAAGGATATGGCTCATGTGATTTATTTATACTTGGGCAAGCATGAATTTTTTCGGCTTTTTAAGAAAACAAGTCTTCCCCAGCCTGCTGCGAGGCTCTCTTGCTTATATATTCAGTGGTTTGCATATATGGATGCAATTTGTAAAGTGGGTTTGTGGGCAAAGTGTGTCTTCGCATCGACATTTCTTGTGTACCGCGGGTAAATTAGAGGTTCGGAGACCTTTAGGTTAGATTAGTCCGAAAAAAATGTATCCCCACGAAAACAATACACCACGGCCGCGTTGTTCGAAAGCCGGTGAACGTTAACCCAGGATTAAACGTTAACTGAGGTATTATTTTTTCTTGTTCACAAATGTTTCTCACCTCCAACTTTTGGTGTAGTTTGAGACTGCTACACCTCAAAACTGAAGGGCAAACAATATAAACAGATTACCAAACCAAAAAGTTACAAAACTGAAATCAAACCTGGGTTAGCTTAATCGGGCTTTGAACAACCCGGCCCAGGTTTCCATTACTGACGTTAGAATGTTGCTACTTACTGGGAAATATACTAAAGCAAAGAAAGTTCGTAGCTTCTTTTGTTTGCAAGATCGACGCAATGCCTACCTTTTTTCAAACTTGGGAGACTGGCGCAAAGCCAAAACTCGCGCATGCTTATTTCGTTTTTCCGCTCTGAAAAGCTAGCATATATCTGAACTGAACGTCTTTAATATGCATTTGATAATGGCGACAAGATAACGCCATAACGTCATATCTTGTTATGGCATTTATTTTTCTATAAATGTTTTCCTAGTAGGCGAGTCTCTTGCGAATTGCTGGTTTTCATGTGACGTCATGGCTTTCCAAAATTAAAAATTACTAATTCTAATGAAGTTTTAGTGTCATCAGATATAAAACCCTTTAAGAACTGGACGTTTAACAACGCTTAATTTCGACAGGCTCTTCGTTTTGTTGAAGAGGTCTTTTGAATTTCAAGCTTATGCATTGCGTGACATTAGAATGACGGTCCTAGAAGTTCTCGCGTAGGCCAAATAAGGAGTTTTCGCCGAGTTTTTGCCAACTGAACAGTACTTGCACTAGAACTGAGTATTACCTTCACTCTAGAGTAATCATTTTTCGTGTCTGTTATTGTACGGCCGTCTCCATACAGAGCTCTTTAAATTTAGGTGAGACACTTCTGAATAGCGGGCGAATAAAAATTCGCACATACCTCAATCTTGGCGAGATTGTTTACATATCCATCATCTTTATATCTCAGATTCTCGACTTCATTTATTGAATAGTTATGATTTTTATTTTTAATTAACTGACAGTACAAACAATTAAGGGACAAAAGAAACTTGAAAATTTTGGAATTTTGTCCGGTAAGCCTCGGAGCCAAGCTAGAATATTGATATATCGAACGAGGCATGTTACCTGCCCGTTTTATTATTATTACACGTCCATTTAAGTCGCCTTTAGTCGCCATTTAAGTCGCCTTGAGTCGCCTTAAAAGGAAATCTCCACATTATAATGTAGTGTTTAATAAATTAGGTGATATAGCCATAAGGTTCGCCAATACGGGGAGTGATGATAAATAATAATAAATAATACATAGTATTTTCTACAGCGCCTATCCAAGCGTGATCTAGGTGCTTTACAAGAAATATGATTAAGATATAATAATATTGTAAATAAAATAAGACAAGAATCAATAAAATTATTTCAAAGAGACTTCCTTATATAAATCACTCTTAAGCCGAGTTTTGAAAATTTGAAGATTGTCTAATTTTCTGATGTATATGAATAAGTCGTTCCAGAGTTGCTGCGAGGCACCAACAGTTCTAGGTCCAGAAGACTTGACGCTATAGCTGGTACAGTGAAGACGGAGAGATATAGATGAAGGGAGAGTTCTTGATGGACGAGAGAGGCTTATCAATTCTTGTAAATACCAATAAGACAAGTTACGTAAACCTTCAAAAGAAAGGATTAAGATCTTAAATTTATATGTTCATTCACTGGTAACCAATGTAGGTCTTTTTCAGATTGTAGTACATCCCTTATTTTATAAAAAAATAATATTATGGTCATATTATAAGTGCACTTATATTAAACTTTTTTTTTCAAAAGTAGACTTTTATATGTATAGGCTTGCGTCAGTGAAAATACAAGTCTGTGAAGTTTCGAATTTTTCAAGTCACGTTCATGATAGTACCTTTTGAGATAATAACTGATTCACACTAAGAAGCACTCTTTTGGTCGGGATACAGCTGTTGTACAATCCAGCCTTAGTAATAATCCTGCATCCGTAGTTGAGGTAGCCTGTCAACAGGCTCTGGCTGTGAGCCGCCTGGAAGGTTTAAAAGAAACTGGCTAAGACGGTAAAGTGAAGTAAAGTGGGGAGAATGCTACTGCTATCTGGATTTGTTCTCGGTAGTCCCGAGTTCAACACCTTGACGGCGTTGTGTAAATAACCAACTGGTCAGTCTCCCGTCAGTTTGGATTCTTAATAATTTGGGTTTTATTTGCAAAATTTGTTTGTTTATTTACAGTGTACTCAATTAGTTCAACAGTGCTAAATACATTTGACAAAGTTATTATGATTATGATTATGATTATTATGATTATGATTATGATTATTATTAGTAATAGTAATTGGACCGAGTGGAGTACAATTCAGGGAGTAATCGAGCGAGTAATTTCAAAATCGGACGAGCGCGAAGCGCGAGGCCGATTTGAAATTACGAGCACGATTAGTCCCTGAATTGTACTCCACTCGGTCCAATTACTAATTAATCGTATCTATAACAAATTTCGGGAAAAAAATGTCTTCTGAGAACTTTTTTCGAGCGAAAACGTCTGTAGCGCTTTTGCTAAGTTTTGAAAACTGTAGAAAACATTGCTAAGGAAGCCATTGAAGCGCGCGTAATTGGCGTGAAAATCACGTGGGTATCCAATTACAGGTGTCCGATTACGAAAAGTTCAAATCGGACAGCTGTAATTGGACACCCACGTGATCGGGCGCCGATTACGTGACAAATAGGCGCGCGGAGAACCAATCACGATCGAGAATTTTGTTATAGATACGATTATTATTATTATTATTATTATTATTATTATATTATGATTATCATTATCATTATCATCATCATTATTATTATTGCTATTGTTATTATTATTATTATTATTATTATTATGACTATTATTGTTGCTGTTATTATCTGATCATCGTCAGTAATGTAGCAGCTGTCCTAAGCTGCTTTTGTTTTATCATTGTAGCAGCTGTTATTGTTTTAGGGCTAGGGGCATTGTTTCTGTTGTTTGTTCTATTGTACTCTCAAAGGGTAGCACGCCAATCATGTGAGACCTTAGGAGAGCTGCTACATCACTGATCATCG
>JAHPZR010016541.1:10000-25863 GCA_019787425.1 Platygyra sinensis | reverse complement strand
TGATCATTTCTATCAAGTTAATTTAGTTCACTCTTATATTTAGTAAAGATTAAGTCTCTGTACTGGCGAGCCAAGTGGACCATCAGGTCGGAGCTTATCCTGGTTTCCATAGCATGAAGCGACTAGAAGTATTTCTACTCCCTGTGAATGGGATGCTAGTCCATCGCAGGGTTACCTCCCAGCATTAAGTTCGCCAGTACCCATTTATTCACTTAGGTGGAGAGAGGCACTTTGAGAGTGAACTTTCGTGCCCAAGAACATAACAGAATGCCTCCGGCCATGGCTCGAACCCAGACCGCTCGATCGAGAGACGAGCGCATTAACCATGAGGCCAACTCACCTCCCCTTACCTTGACGTAATTTAGATTTGGAATTTCCAAGAGGGTCTAAAAGTAGCTAGTCTTCTGACACGAAATTTGCTCTTTTGCAACGCGCAAGTAGCTTTACAGGTATCTTCATCCTTCACGAAAATATCTCGGAACGTTATCCATTGAGGGACTGGATACCATATCTAAAATAAGAGGGACTACCCTGGGAATAAACCATGAAAGGTAGATCATCTGTATTCCGGCTCATTCGCTTTTGCTAATTGCTATTCCACATGATTAATTTATAACCATATGCCTAATCTCTTCTTGAAAGAAGATTATTCAAATTTCTCCCTAAGGTGACGTTTTCGCTGACAAATACAGTTGTTGGAAAAGTCGCTTTAAGGTGGCTGAAAACAGTTGCTATGGAAACCTATTGTGCCACAAAAATAACAGCAACTTGTTCACCGATGACTGGGCAGTTTGTTGATACCATGATTGTGGCATTAACCGATAAAGAGTGGCTACAATGACCCATCAAACTCTAAGTCTTAGTACTGGAAACTGTTTTCAGCCACCTTAAGCCGGACACCTCTCTACCGGAGACATCTCTATAACTTAGACATTTCTTTAAGTGAGACAATTCTGTTGTCACGAAGCTCTCTAGAACCTCTAATTTCATTGGATCTTGTTGGCACGGAGCTCTATTGTTTTAGGGCTAGGGTCCATTGTTACCATTGTTTGTATATAATTTTCTCAACCAATCCTGTGAGACGTTCCGAAGAGCTTCGTGGCGGCCCAGACAATTTAGTCTCTGAGGCTATAATTCGGACGCAATAAGGATTGCACCTAGGTCAAAACATTGACTGATTTCCCACTAGTAGCACCTTAATGTTTATTTGCCATTAATTTACTTTGTTGCCTTTGTCTTGAAAGCTCTGTTAGACAACTACGAGGCAGACGAAAATAAACCCGAGAATTTTTCTGCTACAGAACAACTGGAAGAGGATACTTTTATCAACACCATAGCTGTGAATGGAGGACCAATACACATCGCTTTCAAATATCTCCAAACTAAAGGCAAAGTTTCCAGCGGGGTATCGTTACACGTCTCTTTTGTCTTAAGCTTTTTACAAAGCTCCTTTTACAGTCTTTAAGTTAAAAGAGTAGTCCAGTCCCTGAAGTCTCCTTTCTTCCCGCCCCATATAGGGGCTGAACCCGGGTGGGTGAAAGAAGAGTCCAGGATAACTTGCATGCGCATTCTCAGAACGCCGCCATTTTTTCTCCCCAAGTCGGGGGAAAACCATATTTGGAAGTACTTGCCAGATTTGGCATGTGGCGCGATTTTCTGAATGATAATATACAAGCAACAATTTCTGCATTCAGATTGATTAAAAACATGTCAATTAATCCCAAATCAGTGGAATTTCGCCAGTACCACGCTAAACCACATTCGATTTGCTTTTTTATCACAATATCAAAGATAACGAAAAAAATCTTTGCCAAGATTTGTTGACCATTAAAAACACCGACTCGGACTTGAAAGTGCACGAGCTGCATTATGCAAATGAGCTACTTGTACGCGTCAGACTTTCCTTTCAAAAACTTTTGCAAAATGGCTCAACATACAAAAACAATACGAAAAAAGTGTTTGGGAAAAGAGTAATGATGCGTACTCGTTGTCGATAAGAGTACAGACCACGATAAACCATATTTCGATTTTTACGTTTTAATGTTTTTACGACAATACCAAGGTCAAAGAAAATATTTCTTTCAGAGCGCGAGCTGAAAAAAGCATTGCGCGACACATTGACGCGAGCGGCGTGGTTGGGACCTAGTAATTTTTGATTGGTTCGTTCTGAGCATGCGCATGCAAGTTATCCTGGACTCTTCTTTCGCCCACCCGGGTTCAGCCCCTATATGGGGCGGGAAGAAAGGAGAGTTCAGGGACTGGACTATTAGAAGAGTGGTTTAGAGAGGTTAGGCGCGACAGTCATGTCAGGTTATATTATCTCTTGTCGCTGATCAGGGTATTTTGATAACTTCATTGTGATTAGAACGCTGCCAAATTTGAAGCTTTTTTTCATTGCATAGCTGGCAATTTGATAGGATGTTGGCATACGTTTGGCTAGCTCGGATGATATAATTAAAATTACTTTAAAATACGATTTACGAAAGGGTTGAAAAATGTGCGAAACGCTGCAGAGCTCCGTGAAAATGCTACCACTGGCATTATATATGATTTTTTACGCACTTAAATATTATATTTCACTTAAACTTGAACTGAGAAATACTTTTAGTTGAACTATTTCCACGTTGTGGTGCACCTCAGTTTTTCTATTTTTACCAGTGCCTAGATCAATTCAAGCCTGTGCTAAAGAAGTTATGGTTCGAGAAATACGCTAAGAGAGGTCGATATCCAACGTCATCTGGTTTTGAACACACATTTGTCGGTAAGTATTCACACGACATCCTTACTTCAAGCCGTTCAAGTTACTCCCACAGAACGTGGAAAGAATTTCGTGCATGATTTACTTTTAAGAACAAGAGGAGTTCATTTTCAACAAGAACAATGAGACAATTTGTTTCATTTTGCTTGATACAACCGGTTTGTGAAAAACAATATCCTCGTCTCCCGCTTTATGTTGCGAGAATTTTCACTGAGTAGGCAAGGTCGTATCACAGTAAAATGTGTGTATTGTCACTGTTGGATATAGTCGGAGTCAGTTTTTAGCAACGGTTGACAATACAGCTAGTGAGTCCTTGTAACGGTTGACGAAGCCTGGCAAAATCTGTTACAACTATGCATAACTCTGTACCAAAGTCTGCATTGTAGTCTGAGTACATGATTACTGAAATTGTTCCACTCAACATTTACGCAACAATTCCGAACTGCAATGATGAATTAGGATGAGAACGGATACTCATTGTCTTCTCCATATATTAACCTTAGTCTTTTTGCGATCTTTCCTTACAACAGGAGAGCTGGGCTATAGCAGGTACAGCAAGTCCAAAGTCACAAAAGGACTTCACAACTGGCTCCAGTTTCTTACAGAAAGAACAGCGGGGCGGCTGACGTATCTTCCTCCGCCTGTTGCGAAAGACGTTTTCACTGAGGTAATTTGTTTTTAAAATTCCTTAATTACCGCTGACAAGAGGTTATATTATCTCTTGTCGCTGATCAGTAAAAATTCCCTTAATTGCATTGTTTCTTTTTTATATTTTTCATTTGTTTTGAGCCGCAATAATTAACCAGAAGTAACTGTCCCATAAAATGATCAGAAAAGTCAGAAAGTATTTCCCTTCATTCAATAAGCTTTATTAAAACGTTGTCCCTCTTTAGGGTTCGCTGTGTAAGGATGTATACCTGAAAATTCATCAGCTACCGAACTATTTTATTTATAATTATAATAATACAGTTGCAAAGGCCAACTGACTTACTATATTGTCCCTGTGGGAATCCAACGGAGAAAGGGGAGAGGAGTGATGGGGGGGGGGGGTGGGGGGGGGGGTGTCAAAGCGTAAAATGCAAGGATGGAATAAGAGAAAATTATATTTAGGGTGTTTTGTTGAGGTATGGCATTGTGTCGAGGTATCCTTTCTGTCCTTCCGCCCTTGCGTTAATCAGGGTCAAGTTTCATGGCAAGACTAAACCTCCGGGTAGCAGCTTCTTTTTAGGGAACAGTCCAGATTTCGAAATGGCCTTGTAGCACAGTGTGGCTTCTTTGAAGCGGCGTACCGCACGTGCAAAACGTCAATAGGGACACACTTGAGCATAACACCATCCAATTGTAAACAACAAAGGAAAATGTCCTCACTGCCTACCCAAGAGTTTGAATATTGGCGACGAAGGCCTGGGTACACGTGGTGTGCCGATAACCAGTTTTGTTTCAGTCTCCTCCGGCCCTCCATTACCAAGTAGAGAACGATAAAAGTGAAAAAAAAAGTATATCTTGAACATTAGGTCTCTTATTATGGGTTATTTGTGCATTAGCCGGCTTAATAAAGTCTGACTTGACTTGTGAATGAAGCAAAGCCGCAAAAGTGCGTAAAAAATCAGTGTATTCTCTACTTCTTACTGAAAGCCCCCAAAGTATCGGAAACACGCCGTCTAAAATTTGCCGATTGTGAACTTGCGTACGGAGTCACCGTTAGTAATCAACTTACCAAAACAAACAACAAAAACGAAACGGAACGAAAAGAAGAGCCTTCATTTCGCGGGGGCCTGGTACAACTCACAACTTGAATAACGTAGGTACGCAATTGCGTAACATAGTTCAGACACGCAATTTGAAAATCTTTGCCATCTCACTACTAGAAATAATACAGGGATAAAAGCTGATTTCGGAAAAAGTTCCTCATAGATTTAAGATACAGATAATGAAGATGCAGGAGCGAAGATTCGTCCTGTAACGGCACAACAATGTCATATTTACTGATCAAGGATATCGTCCAAACAAATAACAAAGCGAGCCGAGTTGAAAAGTTAAAGCAATTAACCAAGGAATCAAGAATTAATGGTATTGGCGAATTCCTCGCATATAAGCTGTATTCAGAGTGGAGAAAACGTACATGCGGCAGGCTTTCTGCGCATCTTAGCTCTCCTTGCGGAGCTCATGTAATTAAAGGCAAGCTGCGAATTGTTTTAGTCCATAGGTCCGGAAAAGAGCGGCGGACTGTAATACAGGTACGCACAGGCTATGGCTCATGTGATTTATTTACACTTGGGCCAGCATGAAATTTTTTTCGGCTTTTTTAGGAAAAACAGGTCTTCCCCTGCCTGCTGCGAAGGCTCCTCCTTGCTTATATATTCAGTGGTTTTGCTTATATGGATGCAATTTGTAAAGTGGGTGGTTTGGTAGGCAAAAAAGGTGTCTTTCGCATCACGACAGTTTCCTTGTGTACTCGCGGGTAAAAATTAGGTGTTCGGAAACCTTTAGGTTTAGCATAGTCCGAAAAAAATGTAACACGACACAGGTTTCCAATTACTGACGTTAGAATGTTGCTACTTACCGGGAAATATACAAATAGCAAAGAAAGTTCGTAGCTTCTTTTGTTTGCAAGATTGACGCAATTCCTACCATTTTTTCAATCTTGGGAGACTGGCGCAAAGCCAAAACTCGCGCATGCTTATTACGTTTTTCCGCTCCGAAAAGCTAACATATATCTGAACTGAACGTCTTTAATATGCATTTGATAATGGCGACAAGATAACGCCATAACGTCATATCTTGTTATGACATTTATTTTTTGTTTTCCTTGTAGCCGAGTCTCTTGCGAATTGCTGGTTTTCATGTGACGTCATAGCTTTTCAAAATTAAAAATTACTAATTCTAATGAAGTTTTAGTGTCATCAGATATAAAACCCTTTAAGAACTGGACGTTTTACAACGCTTAATTTCGACAGGCTCTTCGTTTTGTTGAAGAGGACGTTTGAATTTAGAACTTATGCATTGCGTGACATTAGAATGACGGTCGGGTTCGAGAAGTTCTCGCGAAGGCCAAATAAAGAGTTTTCGCCAAGTTTTTGCCAACTGAACACCACTTGCACTAGAACTGAGTATTACCTTCACTCAAGAGTAATCATTTTTCGTGTCTATTATTGTACGGTCGTCTCCATACAGAGCTCTATAAATTTAGGTGAGACACTTTTCTGAATAGCGGGCGAATAAAAATTCGCACAGACCTCAGTCTTGACGAGAATGTTTATATATCAATCATCTTTATATCTCAGATTCTCGACTTCATTTATAGAATAGTTATGTTTTTATTTTTAATTAACTGACAGTACAAACAATTGAGGGACAAAAGAAACTTGAAAATTTTGCAATTTTGTCCTGTAAGCCTCGGAGCCATGCTAGAATATTGATATATCGAACGAGGCCTGTTACCTGCCCGTTTTATTATTATTACACGTGCATTTATAAGACCAGGAAGCATTATTGGACCAAAAGATAAAGTATTCAGACCACGTCCTTAGTAAATGATTCTTCGTAATAAGTTCTTGAATCTCCCAAACCCCAATAAATTTGAGACTTGTCATCTAGATGGCGATCGACAAAAACAATGGCTTACCTCTTCAAAAATACTGTCTTACTGTTCATGGATGTTCGCAGGCCAGTTCAGAATCTTAACAACGAACTAAAGTACTTATAGGTACTTTCACACCGTATCAAATTGGGGAAAGGGTTCAACTTCTGCGAAAAACGGCACCTTCTTGAAGAATCCAATATGGCGGACTGATCTCCAGAGAGCGCGGTAAATGGGTAGACTTTAAAAGACTGGACCCCGTTCCGCGGACTACCCACTGACCCCCGCTCCACGGACTGCTCACTGACCTCCGCTCCGCGGACTATCCTTAGTAATCAACCAATTTTACTTTTACTGGGCAAAGAGACACGAGAAACCTACTTGCTTCACCTACACGATCATAACGGTATGAAAAACAACCGTAATTTTCTTTTCACCGAGTTCCTCCCTCCTTCATTTTCGTCCCATTCTTCATCGGCCAACAGCCAAAATGTTGTTTCCTCAATGGACATTGGAAGGAGATTAAAAGCTCAATTAATATTCAATACTGTTCTGATAAATTTTAAACACTGTTATGTTTTCACTAACAGTGGAAACAGCGTTGTGGCTGGTACCGATGGAGAAATGGGTAGAGGAAGTCGGTGAAAAGGTCATGTAGGTGGAGCAGACAGGCTTTCCCCCGTTAAAGTAAAATTACTTGATTATTTTGGATAGACCGTGGGGGAAATCCGGAGAGTAGTCCGTGGGGGTAGTCCGTAGGGTAGTCCGCGGAACGGGTGTCAGTCTTTTCAACTCTCTCGTGGTTAATGTATGCATGCATAAATTTGCATTCGCAAATGTCACACCAAAACGAAACGGAGCCCATTTTACAACTCACGCGCCATATTGCGCATGAGTAAAAAGGCGAAAAAAGGTGTGTTAAAACTACACATTTCCCTTGCCATATCGACACCATAAGCACTCGACAATAATGAACTGATGTAGTTTGAACAAAATTGCAATTTGTTTCAAGCACTTTCTAGCACAAGACGACGGAATCTGAAAAACTCTTCACAGACTTTTGCCATCATAGCTTCTTACGTGCCTGCCCCTTATACTTGAGGGGGGGGGGGGGGGTAATTTTCTAAAATGTTTCAGACGGTGGGCTCCGCCCCTAAGTCGCCTTAAAAGAAAATCTCCACATTATAATGTAGTGTTTAATAAATTAGGTGATATAGCCATAATGTGCGCCAATATGAGGAGTGATGATAAATAATAATAAATAATACATAGTCTTTTTTACAGCGCCTATCCAAGCGTGATCTAGGTGCTTTACAAGAAATATGATTAAGATAGAATAATATTGCAAATAAAACAAAACAAGAATCAATAAAGCTATTTCAAAAAGACTTCCTTAAATAAATGACTGTTAAGCCGAGTGTTGAAAATTTGAAGATTGTCTAATTTTCTGATGTATATGAGTCGTTCCAGAGTTGCTGCCTGGCACCAAAAGTTCTAGATCCAGAAGACTTCAAGCTATAGCTGTTACAGTGAAGACGGAGAGATAGAGATGAAAGGAGAGTTCTTGGAGGACGAAAGAGGCTGATCAATTCTTATAAATACCAATAAGACAAGTTACGTAAATCTTCAAAAGAAAGGATTAAGATCTTAAACTTTATACGTTCATTCACTGGTAACCAATGTAGGTCTTTTTAGATTGTAGTACATCCCTTATTTTATAAAAATTAATATTATGGTCATATTATAAGTGCACTTATATTAAAATTTTTTAAAAAAGTAGACTTTTATATGCGGGCTTGCGTCAGTGAAAATACAAGTCTGTGAAGTTTCGAATTTTTCAAGTCACGTTCATGATAGTACCTTTTGAGATGATAACTGATTGACTCCAAGAAGCACTCTTTCGGTCGGGATACAGCTGTTGTACAATCCAGCCTTAGTAATAATCCTGCATCCGTAGTTGAGGTAGCCTGTCAACAGGCTCTGGCTGTGAGCCGACTGGAAGGGTTAAAAGAAACTGGCGAAGAGTAATTAGTGAAGTAAAGTGGAGAGAATGCTACTGCTATCTGGATTTGTTCTCGGTAGTCCCGAGTTCAACACCTTGACGGCGTTGTGTAAATAACCAAATGGTCAGTCTCCCGCCAGTTTGGATTCTAAATAATTTGCGTTCTATTTGCAAAATTTGTTGGTTTATTTACAGTGCACTCAATTAGCACAACAGTGCTAAATACATTTGGCAAAGTTATTATTATTATTATTATTATTATTATTATTATATTATCATTATCATTATCATTATCATCATCATTATTATTGTTATTGCTTTTGCTATTATCATTATGATTATGATGATGATGATGATGATGATGATGATGATGATGATGATTATTATTATTGCTGTTGTTATAATCATCGTTAACGAGGTGGAGGTTTCGTCCCGCTTTTTCTTCGCCTCATCCTCACAAGAGAGGATGTTCACGGGTTGAAGCTAAGGTCGACATTCCTTTCCACACAAGAAAAAAACTGAAAATAAAATCCACAAGCGAACTCGGAGGTCAGTAGTTCCCAGATTAACACGCTTTAATTCCACATTTTTTGCTTTTCGTGATAATGATGGTAGAGACCCGGATGCCTGATTCGTTCCACTTCCACTGGCAGCATCAGCACGCGGTCGAGTAGATCCCAATCTTCTCCACCCCACTTGTATTTGAACTCTTTCGTGTTCATTCCTAGAGATCGACAGAAAAACAGAAACTTGATTAAGATATATGACACCGCTTAGATAAAGAGGGCGCTTTCCAGGAACAGTATACATACTCACTGTTGTTTCATAATAAAGTATCTAACACTGCGGTGTTATTTTGAGGATAACACGAATGGAAGAAAAACTTGTTAAAACCCTAACTGCAGGGAGGTAGATGAGTTGGCTATTTAGCATGGAGGACCACGTGTGAATCTGGAACAACCAAACACAAATCCACCTAGTGATAGGAATCGAGGAGGTTTGAGCCTGCGAGCTTTCGATGAAAAATGCCCTGACAACTGGGTCACAGAGAAAACTAGGGGTAACAGAACCAGTATAAGGAAAACGCCACGGCAGAATTTCTATGACTTGTTCTGTGCTAGCATTGCTGATTTCTATTCAGTGAGAGTGGATGAAATTCTCTCTATTTTCAGTGCTTGTACATGAAAATAATTTTACATAGGACTTACCACCAAATCTGTCCCAGTCTGATTTGTAAATCGCCATAATTCCGAATCCATCCAATTGCCAAAAACCTTCGTGTTCTACAGGGGTACTTCCACAGTTAAGGCGACCAACTACAGGAAAGTAAGCCATCCGGCCTGCAATGGTGTTCTATGGCAAGAACAGTTACATTGTTACGTTTTTCGCCAGGCGAGTTAGTCCATATGGTGATCAAAACAACCCTTTCGTTTCACTGTGGCGTTGAATAAAGTTCACGTAAATCAGATACGCATTTATTCCTCATAATTTATATTTTCCTCCGGGCCATGATTGCCTCAGGTAGCACAATCAATATCTATCACCACTGGTTGCCTTGTGTCAGTTGTTGAATTGTTCAATGGTCGTGGAATCGAGGAGGGAAACCCGGGAGAATATTTTTAACATTGCTCTCTATATAGAGTTACATCCAGCTGATTGGATTCAGTTCTTGTTAGAGCCTCTAAGGTATGCTTTGTGGGGATCAAGCTTACTCTTCATAGGAATGTACAGGTTTGTTTTTTTGTTGTTGGGGTGCGCAGGGTCCCAGGTAATACGAGGACAGTTGTTATGATCTCTGTGGCCCTGCAGTACCTCATAAACATTTATTATACACGAATTTCTATCTTCTCTGCCCATTCCCAACATCTTAAACAAAAGCTCTTCAAGTGCATTCAGGCCCGCACTTTCTAACCTGTGGTTACTACTAGTTATACAGTATATGTTGCTGTCAACTGAACGTTGTTGAAATCTTGTTAAAAGGACACAGTCAGCTTTGTGACTGCGCTGATCTAGACACTAGTTTTTCTCACTTTGAAAAAAGTTTACATCAACCTAAAATCAAAGTTCATCTAGGTATCTGCTTCATTTTTCCCAGAGTTTTGCTTGATTTTCAATCGTTTACTGAAAAACCTGTTTTGGACTGAGTGTCCTTTTGCTCATCCTATGATATCATTTTTATCATATCTGGTTCGAAACAATAAATTTATCGCGTCTCGGGTATATGCAAATTAGCTATGGAATGGTATGTAAGGCGCATGTGCACCAGCTGATTGTGTCCCTTTAAGGTACTAATCAGTTCAGATGTATGAGGTACTTACCATTCTAACACTGTCCATAATGTCTGCGGGCACATCGATATGCAAATCAAATAGCAGAATTATGTCATACGCATTTGGGACAAGTTGAACGGCCTTGTTTAAAGCGAGAGTCTTGAAGAATTTACCCGTTAATGAAACAATAGTATGTCTACTACCGAGAAGAGATGTGTTAAACGCCTTGCCCATATCAATATCTTTACTTTCAAAATCAGCAATTATGACGTGAAAGTTTGTATCACCAGTTAATAAGCTGGCGTCAGTCAGTTGATTGATGAAATGATGCACCCACTTTCCTTGATCCTTGACAGGAAGAATGAAGTACACTGTAGCGCTGTTATTCCATGAGAAGCCCTCAGGAAGACATAATATTTTATTTACCATTTTCTGAAACACGTGTTCCGACAGCCGAAATGATTGATTAGTACTGTCCAAGCCGAGTTCGAGGTTTACCAAGAACCGATCGCCAAACTTGGGGTCTGGCTTTTGAGAAATCTTGTGGATTTTCTTCAAGAAGTAGTTCCTGATATAAAAGAACAAGATTCTGGTTTTTAACCATTTTGTGAATTTTCTTCAAGAAATAGACCTTAATGCAAAATAACATTCCATAAATAAATGAGACTATGAAAAAAATCTTTTTAGCCCGAGAAATCCCGAAGATCAAATGAACGAGCGATTCAATCATCATCAACCTTCGATGCCTTCCATAAAGATTCCATAAAGGTCACAACACGCTTAATTGTCCATGGGAATGCACTTGCAGTGGAAAACAGCTTCTTCAGTCAGCGTTATCAACTCTACGTGGCAAGAACGAATGGTAGTCTGGTTATTCATTTGAATTTTGTATTTCGGTGCAGAGCAAATATACTAATTTTTATTTTTTGTACGTGAAGCACTGGCAGGGATACCCTCAATTTTCCACTCATAACATCATTTTCCCGTATCTTTTCTTTCATTGGTACATGACTTACACTTAAAAGTTCAATATGGCAAAATGATCCTTGTTTCCATAAGTCCTGAAGAAACATTAATTAAAGAAAAGTACGAAATGACGTTTGGCATTTTGATTGCTATGCTGATAAGTATTCAGCGCGTGTAGCAGCTCTCTACTTTCCCGTCCATACCACACTGAAGGAATTTAAAATAGCGATTTTACTCTGAGGACGCGTCAAATGTTTTCCGTCCATACCACGCGGGAGGAATTTAAAAGCGTAACAATCAGCGCTCACTTTGGATTTGTGCTTTTAAAAAAATACTCTGGCAGGGAAATAACATGATTATCTTGAGGTCATCGTTTTCAAAAAGCTACGTTTACAAATGTTATCTGTTTACACGAATACAAAAATCCGATGTTTCCACTTTTCTTCCGTTTGAAGAACGTTTTCGAAAACTCTGTTTGCGTGACGGTTGGTGTGGACGGCAGGCTTAACCGTAGAAATAAAGCTGCGTTTTAAAATTTATCTCGGGTTGTGTGGACAGGGAATAAGGAATCCACAGCAATCTAAAACTATGTTTTGAATTCTAGTAATATTTCTCAGGCTGTGCAATTTATTACGCACAATAATTACTTACGGTGTTTCAGCTGCCGAGAAATGGTGAGAAAAAAAAATCAACTGGCACGTTGCCGCTACTGCAGTTTTAGAGTTCAACACCCGCGTGTTTTGTTTGTCAACTAAATGTAAATATTATAATTTTGTACCATGGTGCATTTAAATAAGACTTAAACTGCAAGCTCCTGTTATGAAACCGCGAACTCGCTTTTAAATTAAATTTGCTTTTACTTTAATAGCGGTGACACATTTTCGTTGATAACATCCATGAAGATTATGGCCAGTCTACTCAAATTTGTCTCCTGCCGCAGTATTTAAACTTTATAAAAATCCCGAAAGCTTTGGACTTCACTTTTTTCACCCTTACTATCACACCTTAATCGAAAAAGATAACTTACTATTCGTAAAAGCATTTTTTAACAACATGAATTTTACTATTTTAATTCAAAACCTTTATTAAAGGTGAATAGCCCTGGCTATGTTATTCCCATTGAATAAGGCAGCGTGAACGCAAGCTTATTTGTATTCGGTTAGGTCTACCGTCCACACTAATCTGTCACAAAAACAAAGCTTTTCGAAAACACTCTTCAAACAACAGAAATTTGAAAACGCCGGCTTTTCATTTTGGTGTGGACGGAGGACATTTTGAAAACCGAGCTAACTTTCGAAAATGATGGCGTCACGTTAATCATATGATATCCGACAATTGAAAGAATCAGATATAGCTGAACATTTTTAGAAAACAACTCATTATATGAAACGATCAGAAAGGTGAACGGTCTTCTGTATTTAGCTGTATTCCGAAAATTGAACTTGGTTCGTGACGATTTTTATCACATACTCAGTTGGTTGGCAACCGGGAAATTAAATTGTTAAGCAGCTGTTTCTAAATCAAATATTTAAAGCACTTTTGTTTTCAGCAAAAACTCGTCTTCAACGTTTCAATGAAGCTGAAACCAATTTAGACGCCCTCATGATATGGATGGCCATTCAATCTAATGCATTGCTGTTATGTGTTTCTTTATGTAATTGTGAGTAAAGTTCACCAACCGATTGTCAAATTCCGGGCACTTTTCTTTTTAAATATTAAGACAAACCCTATTTCGATAATTAAAGCAAGCATCCTCTTCAAGTACACGGAACTACGACACTTTTTGATCAGCATATGAAACCTTTTGTACAAGTTGTTTCTTCAACTTTTACTCGTTTTCTGCCATTAGAGTTCATACCCTGCTGTGAAAAAGACCAAAATTGTGAAATTTGTGAGAGATGCTTGCCTAATTGAAATCAGAGGCTTAAAAAGAAATCTAAATTAACGCCAGGGAGAAACTAAAGCCCCAAAGAGCACTGCATCGTTAAAGCCCCCAGTCACTAGGGCTTAAATGAGCTGGTGAACTTACCTGGATCGCAAAGAGAGCATGAGCTCGCTTACGACATATTCAACCGTGTTTCTATCGATATGTGTATTGGGTTTGGACCAGCTCGGGTTTGAGGTACTTTTGAACATGTCTGTGTCATCGTCTGGGAATACCAGTGACTGCTTTGGTAACCAGACACCCTCGTACTGTCGAAGCTTTCTTCGCACCAAAAAGCTAGGATTGTACTGACAAGCTGGAATTACGCCAATGTACTCCTGTCTTTTTACAAATGGCAGACGATAAAAATCATATAATTTGCTCCTGCTTTGAAGTGAACGCTTGGGCAATTTTCCAGCGTGAGGTGGGATGACTTCATTATTGTTATCTTCAGAAAAGCTGGACACATATTGCGAGGAAATAATTTCAAATGATGAACTGGAGGAGCCGTGAGACCAGTATACAGCCAGATGCGTGATTCTTGAAACAGGTTTACTCAAAGTTTCGATGTAATATTTGCTGCCGGCGAAAAGAAAGATTTCTTTGGAAATTTGGTAAGGGTATTTTTTGTAGTCTCGTTCTTCAATCCAAGCCGATGCACGATGAGGTGAAAAAACACGCGCGATCATCTGACTAGAAGCGGGATCTTCATCCGGACTTAGCCATAACTCTGACGTATCATCCTAGACGATGGCAAACTTATACCCGCCGCTCAAATGCGGATGAACAAATCCAAAAATCCTTTCTCCGCTGTTTCTGATGTCAAAAGGTTTAAATGTATAAAAATCAGAAATGGAGTAACTCTTGTAAGAAAAGTAAGGAAAATGCGGCGAATTTCGTAAATTGTCAACTCGCGTTCCACATATGTCAGACCATACGTGCACATTTAACCGTCGGGGAGACAATGATGAACCATTAGCAACTTTTCCAGCAGATGGAATTATTCTCTCCGTCGATGCGGCGATCATTCTTACTTGTTTGTCAATGTAATTGCAAGGGCACTCTGGTGCAGTAATGGTAGACTGCGTGTGTTCCAAGGTAATCAGCTTTTGTCTTTCAGGAGTCAAGAAAAACAGCACATATGCAATGAGTGGAAAGCTCAATAGCACTACTACGATACGTCGCCTGCTGAATAGCTTTTTACCGAAAAGAAGGATCCGTCGAAAAGTCATCGCTTTCAACTACGAAAGATGTATTACAAACGATAGAGCAGTCTCATCCCGAACATAAACAAATACCTCGCCTTCAGTTGCCCTCTAAGCAACCATATCACCCGCCAGAACGATAAAAAGAAAGAAAAAGTGAATCTGGTTAACAAAGTTTTAGTATTGCTTAGCAACGAACGTAACAAGCAACCATGTTATAAATATGGAAAAAGTAAAGGTAAATTATTTCACCAGTCTTCAGAAAAATTATTTTCCTATTTTGTGTATTTCTCAACTTGTTTCAATGCTCCCTTGTTCACCGTCAAATGGCTTGAATTGATATTTGCTATTCAAAACAACAAGCGAGGCGTCGGGAAATAAAACAAGAAGACACTCGGAAGTAACAGCGACGACAAAACCAAAGACACGTCGAATAAAAAGAAAAATAATTTTATATTTTACCGACGAATCTCGCGGTACTCTGTTTATCACGGTCAAAACAATCACAAAACTAAATCTGGAACACGGCGATAAATTTGAAATGGAGATTTTAAAAATCTGTCTGTCATGGTTCACCTTCTCGAGATAACCCAAATTGTGGTCATTTCAGGTCGTTCCACTCATTAAAACTTTTGTTCAACGAAGGTTCCGTTGCCATCGAGATTTATTTAAACTCCCTAATATAAACAAGCAGGGCATTGGTACAAGTAGGTGGTTCCCTCTTTGTCTTTTTTATAAATGACTTTCATTACTGATTCTCTCCATTTGAAATGAACGGTGTCAAGTCGCGATTTAGTTTATTTTATGAAGTTTGCCAAATGCTCGCTATACTCTGAAGACTGAAATTACTTTTGTAGGTCTCAAATGACGAAAACGGTGGCTTCATTAGAAACAAACATGTCTCCCAGGCTTTGTAATTCAAGGAAACAAAAAAAACGAAATCTGTAAATTCACACTAACAGTTTTTCAAAACGCATATCACTATTGTTCTGGAAATTATTACATTAGCCACTCTAGACTAAATCAGAAAAATGATTCGTTTTCTATTAGGGGAGGCAAAATTTGGAACAGTATACCTGAATATTTACGAAATTCTTCAAAATCTCTCTTTAAGGAAAAAGTTCATGCAATTCTGTTGAAAATATTTGAAGTTCAGGG
>JAHPZR010016541.1:0-5000 GCA_019787425.1 Platygyra sinensis | reverse complement strand
TTGACTCCTGAAAGACAAAAGCTGATTACCTTGGAACACACGCAGTCTACCATTACTGCACCAGAGTGCCCTTGCAATTACATTGACAAACAAGTAAGAATGATCGCCGCATCGACGGAGAGAATAATTCCATCTGCTGGAAAAGTTGCTAATGGTTCATCATTGTCTCCCCGACGGTTAAATGTGCACGTATGGTCTGACATATGTGGAACGCGAGTTGACAATTTACGAAATTCGCCGCATTTTCCTTACTTTTCTTACAAGAGTTACTCCATTTCTGATTTTTATACATTTAAACCTTTTGACATCAGAAACAGCGGAGAAAGGATTTTTGGATTTGTTCATCCGCATTTGAGCGGCGGGTATAAGTTTGCCATCGTCTCGGATGATACGTCAGAGTTATGGCTAAGTCCGGATGAAGATCCCGCTTCTAGTCAGATGATCGCGCGTGTTTTTTCACCTCATCGTGCATCGGCTTGGATTGAAGAACGAGACTACAAAAAATACCCTTACCAAATTTCCAAAGAAATCTTTCTTTTCGCCGGCAGCAAATATTACATCGAAACTTTGAGTAAACCTGTTTCAAGAATCACGCATCTGGCTGTATACTGGTCTCACGGCTCCTCCAGTTCATCATTTGAAATTATTTCCTCGCAATATGTGTCCAGCTTTTCTGAAGATAACAATAATGAAGTCATCCCACCTCACGCTGGAAAATTGCCCAAGCGTTCACTTCAAAGCAGGAGCAAATTATATGATTTTTATCGTCTGCCATTTGTAAAAAGACAGGAGTACATTGGCGTAATTCCAGCTTGTCAGTACAATCCTAGCTTTTTGGTGCGAAGAAAGCTTCGACAGTACGAGGGTGTCTGGTTACCAAAGCAGTCACTGGTATTCCCAGACGATGACACAGACATGTTCAAAAGTACCTCAAACCCGAGCTGGTCCAAACCCAATACACATATCGATAGAAACACGGTTGAATATGTCGTAAGCGAGCTCATGCTCTCTTTGCGATCCAGGTAAGTTCACCAGCTCATTTAAGCCCTAGTGACTGGGGGCTTTAACGATGCAGTGCTCTTTGGGCTTTAGTTTCTCCCTGGCGTTAATTTAGATTTCTTTTTAAGCCTCTGATTTCAATTAGGCAAGCATCTCTCACAAATTTCACAATTTTGGTCTTTTTCACAGCAGGGTATGAACTCTAATGGCAGAAAACGAGTAAAAGTTGAAGAAACAACTTGTACAAAAGGTTTCATATGCTGATCAAAAAGTGTCGTAGTTCCGTGTACTTGAAGAGGATGCTTGCTTTAATTATCGAAATAGGGTTTGTCTTAATATTTAAAAAGAAAAGTGCCCGGAATTTGACAATCGGTTGGTGAACTTTACTCACAATTACATAAAGAAACACATAACAGCAATGCATTAGATTGAATGGCCATCCATATCATGAGGGCGTCTAAATTGGTTTCAGCTTCATTGAAACGTTGAAGACGAGTTTTTGCTGAAAACAAAAGTGCTTTAAATATTTGATTTAGAAACAGCTGCTTAACAATTTAATTTCCCGGTTGCCAACCAACTGAGTATGTGATAAAAATCGTCACGAACCAAGTTCAATTTTCGGAATACAGCTAAATACAGAAGACCGTTCACCTTTCTGATCGTTTCATATAATGAGTTGTTTTCTAAAAATGTTCAGCTATATCTGATTCTTTCAATTGTCGGATATCATATGATTAACGTGACGCCATCATTTTCGAAAGTTAGCTCGGTTTTCAAAATGTCCTCCGTCCACACCAAAATGAAAAGCCGGCGTTTTCAAATTTCTGTTGTTTGAAGAGTGTTTTCGAAAAGCTTTGTTTTTGTGACAGATTAGTGTGGACGGTAGACCTAACCGAATACAAATAAGCTTGCGTTCACGCTGCCTTATTCAATGGGAATAACATAGCCAGGGCTATTCACCTTTAATAAAGGTTTTGAATTAAAATAGTAAAATTCATGTTGTTAAAAAATGCTTTTACGAATAGTAAGTTATCTTTTTCGATTAAGGTGTGATAGTAAGGGTGAAAAAAGTGAAGTCCAAAGCTTTCGGGATTTTTATAAAGTTTAAATACTGCGGCAGGAGACAAATTTGAGTAGACTGGCCATAATCTTCATGGATGTTATCAACGAAAATGTGTCACCGCTATTAAAGTAAAAGCAAATTTAATTTAAAAGCGAGTTCGCGGTTTCATAACAGGAGCTTGCAGTTTAAGTCTTATTTAAATGCACCATGGTACAAAATTATAATATTTACATTTAGTTGACAAACAAAACACGCGGGTGTTGAACTCTAAAACTGCAGTAGCGGCAACGTGCCAGTTGATTTTTTTTTCTCACCATTTCTCGGCAGCTGAAACACCGTAAGTAATTATTGTGCGTAATAAATTGCACAGCCTGAGAAATATTACTAGAATTCAAAACATAGTTTTAGATTGCTGTGGATTCCTTATTCCCTGTCCACACAACCCGAGATAAATTTTAAAACGCAGCTTTATTTCTACGGTTAAGCCTGCCGTCCACACCAACCGTCACGCAAACAGAGTTTTCGAAAACGTTCTTCAAACGGAAGAAAAGTGGAAACATCGGATTTTTGTATTCGTGTAAACAGATAACATTTGTAAACGTAGCTTTTTGAAAACGATGACCTCAAGATAATCATGTTATTTCCCTGCCAGAGTATTTTTTTAAAAGCACAAATCCAAAGTGAGCGCTGATTGTTACGCTTTTAAATTCCTCCCGCGTGGTATGGACGGAAAACATTTGACGCGTCCTCAGAGTAAAATCGCTATTTTAAATTCCTTCAGTGTGGTATGGACGGGAAAGTAGAGAGCTGCTACACGCGCTGAATACTTATCAGCATAGCAATCAAAATGCCAAACGTCATTTCGTACTTTTCTTTAATTAATGTTTCTTCAGGACTTATGGAAACAAGGATCATTTTGCCATATTGAACTTTTAAGTGTAAGTCATGTACCAATGAAAGAAAAGATACGGGAAAATGATGTTATGAGTGGAAAATTGAGGGTATCCCTGCCAGTGCTTCACGTACAAAAAATAAAAATTAGTATATTTGCTCTGCACCGAAATACAAAATTCAAATGAATAACCAGACTACCATTCGTTCTTGCCACGTAGAGTTGATAACGCTGACTGAAGAAGCTGTTTTCCACTGCAAGTGCATTCCCATGGACAATTAAGCGTGTTGTGACCTTTATGGAATCTTTATGGAAGGCATCGAAGGTTGATGATGATTGAATCGCTCGTTCATTTGATCTTCGGGATTTCTCGGGCTAAAAAGATTTTTTTCATAGTCTCATTTATTTATGGAATGTTATTTTGCATTAAGGTCTATTTCTTGAAGAAAATTCACAAAATGGTTAAAAACCAGAATCTTGTTCTTTTATATCAGGAACTACTTCTTGAAGAAAATCCACAAGATTTCTCAAAAGCCAGACCCCAAGTTTGGCGATCGGTTCTTGGTAAACCTCGAACTCGGCTTGGACAGTACTAATCAATCATTTCGGCTGTCGGAACACGTGTTTCAGAAAATGGTAAATAAAATATTATGTCTTCCTGAGGGCTTCTCATGGAATAACAGCGCTACAGTGTACTTCATTCTTCCTGTCAAGGATCAAGGAAAGTGGGTGCATCATTTCATCAATCAACTGACTGACGCCAGCTTATTAACTGGTGATACAAACTTTCACGTCATAATTGCTGATTTTGAAAGTAAAGATATTGATATGGGCAAGGCGTTTAACACATCTCTTCTCGGTAGTAGACATACTATTGTTTCATTAACGGGTAAATTCTTCAAGACTCTCGCTTTAAACAAGGCCGTTCAACTTGTCCCAAATGCGTATGACATAATTCTGCTATTTGATTTGCATATCGATGTGCCCGCAGACATTATGGACAGTGTTAGAATGGTAAGTACCTCATACATCTGAACTGATTAGTACCTTAAAGGGACACAATCAGCTGGTGCACATGCGCCTTACATACCATTCCATAGCTAATTTGCATATACCCGAGACGCGATAAATTTATTGTTTCGAACCAGATATGATAAAAATGATATCATAGGATGAGCAAAAGGACACTCAGTCCAAAACAGGTTTTTCAGTAAACGATTGAAAATCAAGCAAAACTCTGGGAAAAATGAAGCAGATACCTAGATGAACTTTGATTTTAGGTTGATGTAAACTTTTTTCAAAGTGAGAAAAACTAGTGTCTAGATCAGCGCAGTCACAAAGCTGACTGTGTCCTTTTAACAAGATTTCAACAACGTTCAGTTGACAGCAACATATACTGTATAACTAGTAGTAACCACAGGTTAGAAAGTGCGGGCCTGAATGCACTTGAAGAGCTTTTGTTTAAGATGTTGGGAATGGGCAGAGAAGATAGAAATTCGTGTATAATAAATGTTTATGAGGTACTGCAGGGCCACAGAGATCATAACAACTGTCCTCGTATTACCTGGGACCCTGCGCACCCCAACAACAAAAAAACAAACCTGTACATTCCTATGAAGAGTAAGCTTGATCCCCACAAAGCATACCTTAGAGGCTCTAACAAGAACTGAATCCAATCAGCTGGATGTAACTCTATATAGAGAGCAATGTTAAAAATATTCTCCCGGGTTTCCCTCCTCGATTCCACGACCATTGAACAATTCAACAACTGACACAAGGCAACCAGTGGTGATAGATATTGATTGTGCTACCTGAGGCAATCATGGCCCGGAGGAAAATATAAATTATGAGGAATAAATGCGTATCTGATTTACGTGAACTTTATTCAACGCCACAGTGAAACGAAAGGGTTGTTTTGATCACCATATGGACTAACTCGCCTGGCGAAAAACGTAACAATGTAACTGTTCTTGCCATAGAACACCATTGCAGGCCGGATGGCTTACTTTCCTGTAGTTGGTCGCCTTAACTGTGGAAGTACCCCTG
>JAHPZR010016540.1:0-15169 GCA_019787425.1 Platygyra sinensis | reverse complement strand
GGGAGTCAAACAAAACCATTACTGAATATTACAAACGAAGACCACAAGCGTTCAAACATGAAGGAGCCGACAAAATAGCAGTGCACAAGCCTGACGTTTGTGAGCCAAAGCATACAAAAAACAATAAATAGTTCTGCCACTTCACAGTTGAAGCGTGCAAATACTTAACGGGATAAGGGGAAGGGAGCACCAGGGAAAGAAGCCAGTCAGCGAATTAAGGGACAAATGTATGCAAATAGACGATTGCATATCACTAAAAGAAACAAACCATAAGAACAAGTTCAGTTATACCAGTAAACGCGCTGGAATGGGATTGGGTCTCCATAAACTGCAAGCAGCATGAAGGAGAACTTGATCATCTGGAATAGGGTAGAACCCTAAGGTTACGAAGTGAAGGATTCTTACACGAATTGGGCTGAAATGGGCTGAATGGCTCTTATTTATGCTCGCTTTGTAAGTGACAGAGACAAATCAGCTGCGTGCGGGTATACATGGTACATTCCGGAGCATGTCATAACAAAACTCGGGAACCTGTTCTTACTTGCGGATTGGGGTCATTAAATAAATACTACAGACATCTTAGTCAGTTATTTTTAATCAAAGCGTTTAGGTTATTTTATTCAATTTTTAACAGTGTTTCGTGGAAAAAAAAAACAAAAAACGCTATTCTGAATTTTAAGGGCAACAGGTAATAGTAGAAATAAGTCTGCAGATGACACTGTGAAGCACACTTATGCCATCGGATATGAAGTCAGAACCTTCCCGGTACCTCCAAAGTCGATGGTCTTTATCGCGAGGGGCCTGCCATCTATATTGCAAGTGCAGTCACCCGGCTCTCCAAAAAAGCATGCTGTATACAGCGCCATCTCAAAGGCAGGACTTGTTCCCACGTAGAAACTGCTACCTGGCGGCTTGTTGGCACCCTTCCAAGAAAATTGTGCGTTGATATATGGCGGCTGCAATGACACACACAAAACAAAAACAAAAAAAGTTAGCGATTGAGGCAAGACGTCTCCTTGAATCAGTTTAAAGTAACCTTTCAAATATCACTGTTTGCAAGAGAACAAGAAGCCATTACCTTTTTGTTTGTATCAACTGCATTCTTTGGGGGTGGTGTGTAAGTCAATCTTCCTGCCGCTTGTTCTAGGTGAAATTGGTACCAGTTATGAAGACCTTTTACAACGATATTTTTTTTCCTGTCGAGGCCAGTCTCACCTGTTGCAAAATAAAATAAATTGCGAGGACTTTGGTTCTGAATGATTGATACCAACGCTACAAAAATCCTCTTGACCGTAGACACTTAAAAAAAAAAAAAAAATCGGGGATTAATTAAAATATGATTTTTGAATTTTCATTCCCTTTTAATATTAGGAAAAACAATTTCATTACCAAGCTTTAGATTTCTTTT
The DNA here is from genome assembly GCA_019787425.1 of Platygyra sinensis. Taxonomy (NCBI): domain Eukaryota; kingdom Metazoa; phylum Cnidaria; class Anthozoa; order Scleractinia; family Merulinidae; genus Platygyra; species Platygyra sinensis. The sequence continues at coordinate 13,761 of JAHPZR010016540.1, read as the reverse complement.
GGTACCCTGTACCTCTGTTACAAAAGCTGAAAAAAACCCATCTTAAAACTATGGTGATAACGATAAGATATCTTTACCAACAAATGTGTGCTCAAAACCAGAATATTGATTGACACTGTTGCCTTTCGCATATTTTGCGAACCACATGGTCTTCAGTACTTGCTTGAATGCCTTTAAATCCTGGGGACATTCAGTGAAAATAACAATTGAATGCCTGCATGAAAAGGGTTAAAACAAAACAAATAAAAACAAACCGAAAAGAAAAAAAAAACGTACATGATTACTGGAACTGTAAATTGCGTTATTTAAGTCTTAAAATATACATTCCTGCGTGTGTCCTGTTAATAGCTAATTAGCGCGTTAGAATTTCTGTTGCTATGGTAAAATATCTATTTAGGCATTTAGTCATTGGATCATATTCTTAGCATTATGTTTATTAAAAAAATTAAAAAAAAACTACCACTTTGCAGAAAAAAATGACCACTCCAAAACATAATTTATATTACTGCCTCGCCGTGTCTATATCCTGTATCTTATACTGTATTTTCGTGTTATTTCTCCAAAAGTGCATTGATCAAAACAAACGAAATGATCTTAAAGAGAAGAGCTTTCATATTAACTTATTATTAGCAAAGATATCAGTGACGCCACATGACAACCAGAGAACTATTGGCTGGTGAAAAAAAGAATTATTTTCTTTAGCGTTTTGAACTTTTAAATGACGAAAACGATACTTATAAACTGCAAATATAAACAAATATCTTTCCTGTTAGAAGCCATAAATTACGTACCTTTGTTGCAAGTTCGAATGTTTTTAGTGGTAGGTATAGTTTGTAGTCTAATCAGAACACAGGGATCTTGGAAACATAACAAGAATATTTAATCCACACGAACGTAGTATTTCCACACAGGACTTCTCTACAAGCACACGCTAGGCTTGTAACGACACTTGACTTTAAACACACGGCCTCTTGCCAAATATCCACGTAACCTCTCTTACCATTCACAAACACGACCTCTGTCGATTACACGCGACCTTCGTCACACTTCAGTAAACACTACTGTAAAACTCCTCAAACATTCCTGGGATAAAAACCATCTAAACACTACACCAATTTACTTATATACTTTACAGCAAAACGTTCTAGAACTTTCCGGCTATACTAAATAAATTATCATTACAATATAAACTATTTACAGCAGCCGACGTAAACGACTAAAATAAATTGCTTAGTCACCGTGACAAGCTAATTAAATATGCACGAAACTTCTAGATCAAATTAGCATACACTCGAATGTTCTAAGTGACGCAAGTCACGCCACAATTTTTCGTAACAACCTTGATCGGTTTGAACCTAATTAATTTTAAATCAAGATCGTTCCTTAGTATCTTACCGGGATGGTGGTCTTCCCAGCTGCCTTCAGGTACTTGAAAGCGATGTCCATAGGTGCACCAGCGACGGCGATAGTGTTTATGAAATCATCTTCCTCAGTCGCCTCTTTAGGATCGTTCACTTCCGGCTTCAACTCATCTGGGACGTAGTTATCTAAAAGAGCTTTTCAGGCAAACAACCAGATAAATAATCTTAAAGGAGGCCAATTAATTCACAATGCATATTGATAGTACAAACACGGTTAGTAACATGAATATAACTGATTTTGTTCAGAATTTGTGACAACGATTCCAGCTTCTCGGTTATTCTCGTAATAAAAGAAAACGTCTCTAACACGTCCAGAAGCAAACACGTAAAATGACTTGAATCAGAACATTTTTCGCCACACTTTTTTTAAATTGTTATCTGTATAGTTAATGGAATATCTTCCAATAACTGTAGTTATCATTCGACGCATTGTTTCCTTTCTTTCCATTGGCCGAGACGTCCACCACGTGACCTGCAAATAACTGCCTACAAATAATGGTCTGCTCATGCGTAGTACCGTTTAAACGTGTTTTGCTGCAAATAATATTCTGCTGATGCGTAATTGGAACCACGCTCTCGAGAAAAAATGGCAGATCGCTTCCCTGAGTTGTCAGGAAGTGATTAAAATATGAAAACAGACTTGGTGATCGAACGATAAAACAATTATTGAACTCGGTTATCGCAAAATATCGTGATTTGTCAGTGCCTCGCAGATCAATTATTTGCCTCGGCCTTCGGCTTCGGCAAATAATTGATCTGCTCGCCTCTGACATTTCACGCTATTTTGCTCAACCTCGTCCAATAATTGTTAATTATTGGAAGAGATTCCAGCTAGGAACGCTGCTAACAAAGATGTTCGTTTCATATTTTGCTGTTCATAGGACTTGTTTAAAACATCGTTATGTGCTTCAAGAAAGTATTTCTATTCCTTTGTTTTACACAGTCAATACTTTTTAAAATCTTACCCTTAAATTTGGTGTACACGGCATTCTGTAGTTTGGCTTCACCGGTTTTGTTAAAGTGAACAACTTCGTTGCGGTGTTGGAGGTGTCCACTGTCAAGTCAGTTCCCATGACCATATTATTCCCAGATACTTTCCACATGTTTTCACAAACGCCTCCTAAGTTACGACGAACTCGAATTCCTCTGAAAACAGACGCAAAGTGTTTCAAATATTCTCTTAAATGGAAGGGATGGCTTTGCAAGAGTAAAGAAGGATAGTAAAAACTGCATTCAAGTCTTGATAGACGGGCACTCAACTCTGTTTGAATTTATAAAGGGGGTAAGTTTCTAAAGAAACTGTGGTGCTGCGTCGGTGGGAGTATTACAAGATAATTTGGTTTTATCAACTGGGTTGATGATGTGAATTGACCACCGTAAAGAGATTCGGAAGCTGACGTTTCGAGCGTTAGCCCTTCGTCGGAGTGAATCAAGGAATTGTGGGTTGTGTGTAGTTTATATACAGAAATATGGAGCTACGCTACTGGTTGGTGCTTGGCAACGTGAAAAAACAACGGAATAAAGTAGTTGAATGAAAAGCGTTTGTTGATACCGTGAGGATTAACAGTGCCGATTTGAAAAATAAATTTTTGTTCTAGGAGTTTTGCGGCTCCTCAGTGTCTATGCTTCCTTGGGAGAGGCCATAGACTGCCCTATGTTGCTTAGAATGATTTGGCAGATTGAAGTGTCTAGCGACCGGTTTAGATGCGTTTTTGTCGTCTTTCTCCACGCCGTGAAGGTGTTCTCGGAATCGGGTCGCCTAAACTAAGGAAATGAGTGAAAATGTGTTCAGCCGGGAATCGAACCCGGGTCTCCTGGTTACCGGTCAGATGCCTTACCACTAGGCCATTGAACCAACCCCGCCATTCAGCCGAATTGGAAGGACCTTTACATGGCAGGCTCTGAGGAGAATCGCACATTTTCAGCAGTTAGGATCGCGTCACTATGCTCAAGTTGATCAGCGATTCACAGTAAATTTACTGTGAATCGCTGATCTACACTACTAAACTATATAATGTGCTGAAAATGTGCGATTCCTCCTCAGAGCCTGCCATGTAAAGGTCCTTCCAATTCGGCTGAATGGCGGGGTTGATTCAGTGGCCTAGTGGTAAGGCATCTGACCGGTAACCAGGAGGCCCGGGTTCGATTCCCGGCTGAACACATTTTCCACTCATTTCCTTAGTTGTTTCGATTTAGGTTCCTACTCTACACTACTAATATATATATATATTATATATACATTTATAAATACTGCAGGCAACTCACAGTTTAATTAAAATGCCCTGAAGAGTGGAAGCCTAAAAAACCTCCACGAAACAGGCCTGTAGGCAAATGTCAAACGACTAGTCCCATTCATTGAACTATTGTAACGCTCCCCCACTTGTGGGTGTAGAGCACTCTTCGTAGGATAAACTTGGACATCATAAGGTATATATATATATTATTATATAGTGAGGATAAAAGCAGTTTACCCAACGATGAACTCCCAGTAAGAGGATCCAGAGGATACGTGTCTCTCCGTGAATCTGTAGATTGGTATAATAAAACGACGAAGAGACAAACTCTTGACAGTTCCAGCGTTTAATCGACGTTTCGGCCTTCGGCCTTCTTCAGGATAGTTTAAAAGTTAAAAATTAAAAAAGCTATTTACAATGGTTGTGAGTGGCAGAGTTACGGGCTTTTATATAGTACACAGAAAATGGAAATTAAGGTTACGTAACAAAAGAAAAGGTCTTAATTACAAGCTAGGCAAAACAAAAAACAATTGATAAAAAGGAACAAACAGACTAATCAGATAAATCGTGTTATTACGTAACAAACTCCCCATTGAGGGCCTCTGAATGAATGTGCGGGTCAATGTCATAACAAGGTCCTCAGAGAGGGCCCCTAAACAATGTAATAGATTCCCAATCGAAAGCCCCTGAATGAAAAACCAAACGCAAACATAACAAAATCCCCCAATAGAGTTTTTGAACAAAAACAACAACGACTAAGTGAAGGCTAACAAAACAAAAGGACAAGATTACGAACTAGAAACATTCAAAGCCATATGGGAGCTAACGAGGTCCTACAGACAGCAAAAAAATTCCGATGATTACAAATTTGGGCTGAAAAGATTTTACACTACAATAGAGACAAAGTCAACTGTTGTAGCAGATACGATTTCTGGATTTGAATTCACGCCTTTTGTTAAGACCGTGTGGATATAATGAAAAGAGTTGTGAGGTCCAATATGCTTCTCTGGTGAGGAGCAGTTGTTCAAGATGGATTGCATTTTTGTGGTTTATAATTTGTTCGATAATAATAAAACTAATTTGACAAATTTGATGCTCAAAAGAATTATAATGGACCGCCAACTGACATGTTCTTCTGTTCTTAAGCATATATATATATATATATATATATATATATATATATATATATATATATATATATATATATATATATATATATATATATATATATATCTAACTGGATTTGTAAAAACGTTGCTAAAGATCTGCACCCCTATCACCCCTATTTCACTATGATTTCACTAAACTTTTAGGCCGCCTCCAAGCCATGTAAACGGGCAAAAATAAAGAAAGGATGGCAATGAAAGCAAGATAAACGTGCAAAGGAAGGAAAAAAGCACTGACTTTCCTTTTAATTTTTATATCATCACCTTTGGAGATAGTTTCTGGCGAGAAAAAAACGCCCGCCTAAAGCGCTACGCAAGGGCAATTCTATAGCATCGTTTTTATAAATCCAGACAGATATTTCAACCGAACATGACTTAATGACCCGGAAAAGGCGATATGTGATCGTTTCGAGTTACAAGTAAACTTTGTAAGGCATCTGGAACCAACGTAGGCCTTTTCCAGACCATTTTTCGCTTTTCGTTTCCAATATCTAACTGGATTTGTAAAAACGTTGCTAAAGATCTGCACCCCTATCACCCCTATTTCACTATGATTTCACTAAACTTTTAGGCCGCCTCCAAGCCATGTAAACGGGCAAAAATAAAGAAAGGATGGCAATGAAAGCAAGATAAACGTGCAAAGGAAGGAAAAAAGCACTGACTTTCCTTTTAATTTTTATATCATCACCTTTGGAGATAGTTTCTGGCGAGAAATAAAACGCCCGCTTAAGGCGGGATATCAATTGCACCTTGACTTCACTTAACTTTTAGGCCGCTTCCAAGCCATGTAAACGGGCAAAAATAAAGAAAGGATGGCAATGAAAGCAAGATAAACGTGCAAAGGAAGGAAAAAAGCACTGACTTTCCTTTTAATTTTTATATCATCACCTTTGGAGATAGTTTCTGGCGAGAAAAAAACGCCCGCCTAAAGCGCTACGCAAGGGCAATTCTATAGCATCGTTTTTATAAATCCAGACAGATATTTCAACCGAACATGACTTAATGACCCGGAAAAGGCGATATGTGATCGTTTCGAGTTACAAGTAAACTTTGTAAGGCATCTGGAACCAACGTAGGCCTTTTCCAGACCATTTTTCGCTTTTCGTTTCCAATATCTAACTGGATTTGTAAAAACGTTGCTAAAGATCTGCACCCCTATCACCCCTATTTCACTATGATTTCACTAAACTTTTAGGCCGCCTCCAAGCCATGTAAACGGGCAAAAATAAAGAAAGGATGGCAATGAAAGCAAGATAAACGTGCAAAGGAAGGAAAAAAGCACTGACTTTCCTTTTAATTTTTATATCATCACCTTTGGAGATAGTTTCTGGCGAGAAAAAAACGCCCGCCTAAAGCGCTACGCAAGGGCAATTCTATAGCATCGTTTTTATAAATCCAGACAGATATTTCAACCGAACATGACTTAATGACCCGGAAAAGGCGATATGTGATCGTTTCGAGTTACAAGTAAACTTTGTAAGGCATCTGGAACCAACGTAGGCCTTTTCCAGACCATTTTTCGCTTTTCGTTTCCAATATCTAACTGGATTTGTAAAAACGTTGCTAAAGATCTGCACCCCTATCACCCCTATTTCACTATGATTTCACTAAACTTTTAGGCCGCCTCCAAGCCATGTAAACGGGCAAAAATAAAGAAAGGATGGCAATGAAAGCAAGATAAACGTGCAAAGGAAGGAAAAAAGCACTGACTTTCCTTTTAATTTTTATATCATCACCTTTGGAGATAGTTTCTGGCGAGAAATAAAACGCCCGCTTAAGGCGGGATATCAATTGCACCTTGACTTCACTTAACTTTTAGGCCGCTTCCAAGCCATGTAAACGGGCAAAAATAAAGAAAGGATGGCAATGAAAGCAAGATAAACGTGCAAAGGAAGGAAAAAAGCACTGACTTTCCTTTTAATTTTTATATCATCACCTTTGGAGATAGTTTCTGGCGAGAAAAAAACGCCCGCCTAAAGCGCTACGCAAGGGCAATTCTATAGCATCGTTTTTATAAATCCAGACAGATATTTCAACCGAACATGACTTAATGACCCGGAAAAGGCGATATGTGATCGTTTCGAGTTACAAGTAAACTTTGTAAGGCATCTGGAACCAACGTAGGCCTTTTCCGGGTCATTAAGTCATGTTCGGTTGAAATATCTGTCTGGATTTATAAAAACGATGCTATAGAATTGCCCTTGCGTAGCGCTTTAGGCGGGCGTTTTTTTCTCGCCAGAAAAAACTATCTCCAAAGGTGATGATATAAAAATTAAAAGGAAAGTCAGTGCTTTTTTTCTTCCTTTGCACGTTTATCTTGCTTTCATTGCCATCCTTTCTTTATTTTTGCCCGTTTACATGGCTTGGAGGCGGCCTAAAAGTTTAGTGAAATCATAGTGAAATAGGGGTGATAGGGGTGCAGATCTTTAGCAACGTTTTTACAAATCCAGTTAGATATATATATATATATATATATATATATATATATATATATATATATATATATATATATATATATATATATTATATATATATATATATATGCTTAAGAACAGAAGAACATGTCAGTTGGCGGTCCATTATAATTCTTTTGAGCATCAAATTTGTCAAATTAGTTTTATTATTATCGAACAAATTATAAACCACAAAAATGCAATCCATCTTGAACAACTGCTCCTCACCAGAGAAGCATATTGGACCTCACAACTCTTTTCATTATATCCACACGGTCTTAACAAAAGGCGTGAATTCAAATCCAGAAATCGTATCTGCTACAACAGTTGACTTTGTCTCTATTGTAGTGTAAAATCTTTTCGGCCCAAATTTGTAATCATCGGAATTTTTTGCTGTCTGTAGGACCTCGTTAGCTCCCATATGGCTTTGAATGTTTCTAGTTCGTAATCTTGTCCTTTTGTTTTGTTAGCCTTCACTTAGTCGTTGTTGTTTTTGTTCAAAAACTCTATTGGGGGATTTTGTTATGTTTGCGTTTGGTTTTTCATTCAGGGGCTTTCGATTGGGAATCTATTACATTGTTTAGGGGCTCTCTCTGAGGACCTTGTTATGACATTGACCCGCACATTCATTCAGAGGCCCTCAATGGGGAGTTTGTTACGTAATAACACGATTTATCTGATTAGTCTGTTTGTTCCTTTTTATCAATTGTTTTTTGTTTTGCCTAGCTTGTAATTAAGACCTTTTCTTTTGTTACGTAACCTTAATTTCCATTTTCTGTGTACTATATAAAAGCCCGTAACTCTGCCACTCACAACCATTGTAAATAGCTTTTTTAATTTTTAACTTTTAAACTATCCTGAAGAAGGCCGAAGGCCGAAACGTCGATTAAACGCTGGAACTGTCAAGAGTTTGTCTCTTCGTCGTTTTATTATACCAATCTACAGATTCACGGAGAGACACGTATCCTCTGGATCCTCTTACTGGGAGTTCATCGTTGGGTAAACTGCTTTTATCCTCACTATATATATATATATATATATACCTTATGATGTCCAAGTTTATCCTACGAAGAGTGCTCTACACCCACAAGTGGGGGAGCGTTACAATAGTTCAATGAATGGGACTAGTCGTTTGACATTTGCCTACAGGCCTGTTTCGTGGAGGTTTTTAGGCTTCCACTCTTCAGGGCATTTTAATTAAACTGTGAGTTGCCTGCAGTATTTATAAATGTATATATAATATATATATATATTAGTAGTGTAGAGTAGGAACCTAAATCGAAACAACTAAGGAAATGAGTGAAAATGTGTTCAGCCGGGAATCGAACCCGGGCCTCCTGGTTACCGGTCAGATGCCTTACCACTAGGCCACTGAATCAACCCCGCCATTCAGCCGAATTGGAAGGACCTTTACATGGCAGGCTCTGAGGAGAATCGCACATTTTCAGCACATTATATAGTTTAGTAGTGTAGATCAGCGATTCACAGTAAATTTACTGTGAATCGCTGATCAACTTGAGCATAGTGACGCGATCCTAACTGCTGAAAATGTGCGATTCTCCTCAGAGCCTGCCATGTAAAGGTCCTTCCAATTCGGCTGAATGGCGGGGTTGGTTCAATGGCCTAGTGGTAAGGCATCTGACCGGTAACCAGGAGACCCGGGTTCGATTCCCGGCTGAACACATTTTCACTCATTTCCTTAGTTTAGGCGACCGATTCCGAGAACACCTTCACGGCGTGGAGAAAGACGACAAAAACGCATCTAAACCGGTCGCTAGACACTTCAATCTGCCAAATCATTCTAAGCAACATAGGGCAGTCTATGGCCTCTCCCAAGGAAGCATAGACACTGAGGAGCCGCAAAACTCTAGAACAAAAATTTATTTTTCAAATCGGCACTGTTAATCCTCACGGTATCAACAAACGATTTTCATTCAACTACTTTATTCCGTTGTTTTTCACGTTGCCAAGCACCAACCAGTAGCGTAGCTCCATATTTCTGTATATAAACTACACACAACCCACAATTCCTTGATTCACTCCGACGAAGGGCTAACGCTCGAAACGTCAGCTTCCGAATCTCTTTACGGTGGTCAATTCACATCATCAACCCAGTTGATAAAACCAAATTATCTTGTAATACTCCCACCGACGCAGCACCACAGTTTCTTTAGAAACTTACCCCCTTTATAAATTCAAACAGAGTTGAGTGCCCGTCTATCAAGACTTGAATGCAGTTTTTACTATCCTTCTTTACTCTTGCAAAGCCATCCCTTCCATTTAAGAGAATATTTGAAACACTTTGCGTCTGTTTTCAGAGGAATTCGAGTTCGTCGTAACTTAGGAGGCGTTTGTGAAAACATGTGGAAAGTATCTGGGAATAATATGGTCATGGGAACTGACTTGACAGTGGACACCTCCAACACCGCAACGAAGTTGTTCACTTTAACAAAAACCGGTGAAGCCAAACTACAGAATGCCGTGTACACCAAATTTAAGGGTAAGATTTTAAAAAGTATTGACTGTGTAAAACAAAGGAATAGAAATACTTTCTTGAAGCACATAACGATGTTTTAAACAAGTCCTATGAACAGCAAAATATGAAACGAACATCTTTGTTAGCAGCGTTCCTAGCTGGAATCTCTTCCAATAATTAACAATTATTGGACGAGGTTGAGCAAAATAGCGTGAAATGTCAGAGGCGAGCAGATCAATTATTTGCCGAAGCCGAAGGCCGAGGCAAATAATTGATCTGCGAGGCACTGACAAATCACGATATTTTGCGATAACCGAGTTCAATAATTGTTTTATCGTTCGATCACCAAGTCTGTTTTCATATTTTAATCACTTCCTGACAACTCAGGGAAGCGATCTGCCATTTTTTCTCGAGAGCGTGGTTCCAATTACGCATCAGCAGAATATTATTTGCAGCAAAACACGTTTAAACGGTACTACGCATGAGCAGACCATTATTTGTAGGCAGTTATTTGCAGGTAACGTGGTGGACGTCTCGGCCAATGGAAAGAAAGGAAACAATGCGTCGAATGATAACTACAGTTATTGGAAGATATTCCATTAACTATACAGATAACAATTTAAAAAAAAGTGTGGCGAAAAATGTTCTGATTCAAGTCATTTTACTTGTTTGCTTCTGGACGTGTTAGAGACGTTTTCTTTTATTACGAGAATAACCGAGAAGCTGGAATCGTTGTCACAAATTCTGAACAAAATCAGTTATATTCATGTTACTAACCGTGTTTGTACTATCAATATGCATTGTGAATTAATTGGCCTCCTTTAAGATTATTTATCTGGTTGTTTGCCTGAAAAGCTCTTTTAGATAACTACGTCCCAGATGAGTTGAAGCCGGAAGTGAACGATCCTAAAGAGGCGACTGAGGAAGATGATTTCATAAACACTATCGCCGTCGCTGGTGCACCTATGGACATCGCTTTCAAGTACCTGAAGGCAGCTGGGAAGACCACCATCCCGGTAAGATACTAAGGAACGATCTTGATTTAAAATTAATTAGGTTCAAACCGATCAAGGTTGTTACGAAAAATTGTGGCGTGACTTGCGTCACTTAGAACATTCGAGTGTATGCTAATTTGATCTAGAAGTTTCGTGCATATTTAATTAGCTTGTCACGGTGACTAAGCAATTTATTTTAGTCGTTTACGTCGGCTGCTGTAAATAGTTTATATTGTAATGATAATTTATTTAGTATAGCCGGAAAGTTCTAGAACGTTTTGCTGTAAAGTATATAAGTAAATTGGTGTAGTGTTTAGATGGTTTTTATCCCAGGAATGTTTGAGGAGTTTTACAGTAGTGTTTACTGAAGTGTGACGAAGGTCGCGTGTAATCGACAGAGGTCGTGTTTGTGAATGGTAAGAGAGGTTACGTGGATATTTGGCAAGAGGCCGTGTGTTTAAAGTCAAGTGTCGTTACAAGCCTAGCGTGTGCTTGTAGAGAAGTCCTGTGTGGAAATACTACGTTCGTGTGGATTAAATATTCTTGTTATGTTTCCAAGATCCCTGTGTTCTGATTAGACTACAAACTATACCTACCACTAAAAACATTCGAACTTGCAACAAAGGTACGTAATTTATGGCTTCTAACAGGAAAGATATTTGTTTATATTTGCAGTTTATAAGTATCGTTTTCGTCATTTAAAAGTTCAAAACGCTAAAGAAAATAATTCTTTTTTTCACCAGCCAATAGTTCTCTGGTTGTCATGTGGCGTCACTGATATCTTTGCTAATAATAAGTTAATATGAAAGCTCTTCTCTTTAAGATCATTTCGTTTGTTTTGATCAATGCACTTTTGGAGAAATAACACGAAAATACAGTACAAGATACAGGATATAGACACGGCGAGGCAGTAATATAAATTATGTTTTGGAGTGGTCATTTTTTTCTGCAAAGTGGTAGTTTTTTTTTAATTTTTTTAATAAACATAATGCTAAGAATATGATCCAATGACTAAATGCCTAAATAGATATTTTACCATAGCAACAGAAATTCTAACGCGCTAATTAGCTATTAACAGGACACACGCAGGAATGTATATTTTAAGACTTAAATAACGCAATTTACAGTTCCAGTAATCATGTACGTTTTTTTTTTCTTTTCGGTTTGTTTTTATTTGTTTTGTTTTAACCCTTTTCATGCAGGCATTCAATTGTTATTTTCACTGAATGTCCCCAGGATTTAAAGGCATTCAAGCAAGTACTGAAGACCATGTGGTTCGCAAAATATGCGAAAGGCAACAGTGTCAATCAATATTCTGGTTTTGAGCACACATTTGTTGGTAAAGATATCTTATCGTTATCACCATAGTTTTAAGATGGGTTTTTTTCAGCTTTTGTAACAGAGGTACAGGGTACCAAAAGAAATCTAAAGCTTGGTAATGAAATTGTTTTTCCTAATATTAAAAGGGAATGAAAATTCAAAAATCATATTTTAATTAATCCCCGATTTTTTTTTTTTTTTTAAGTGTCTACGGTCAAGAGGATTTTTGTAGCGTTGGTATCAATCATTCAGAACCAAAGTCCTCGCAATTTATTTTATTTTGCAACAGGTGAGACTGGCCTCGACAGGAAAAAAAATATCGTTGTAAAAGGTCTTCATAACTGGTACCAATTTCACCTAGAACAAGCGGCAGGAAGATTGACTTACACACCACCCCCAAAGAATGCAGTTGATACAAACAAAAAGGTAATGGCTTCTTGTTCTCTTGCAAACAGTGATATTTGAAAGGTTACTTTAAACTGATTCAAGGAGACGTCTTGCCTCAATCGCTAACTTTTTTTGTTTTTGTTTTGTGTGTGTCATTGCAGCCGCCATATATCAACGCACAATTTTCTTGGAAGGGTGCCAACAAGCCGCCAGGTAGCAGTTTCTACGTGGGAACAAGTCCTGCCTTTGAGATGGCGCTGTATACAGCATGCTTTTTTGGAGAGCCGGGTGACTGCACTTGCAATATAGATGGCAGGCCCCTCGCGATAAAGACCATCGACTTTGGAGGTACCGGGAAGGTTCTGACTTCATATCCGATGGCATAAGTGTGCTTCACAGTGTCATCTGCAGACTTATTTCTACTATTACCTGTTGCCCTTAAAATTCAGAATAGCGTTTTTTGTTTTTTTTTTCCACGAAACACTGTTAAAAATTGAATAAAATAACCTAAACGCTTTGATTAAAAATAACTGACTAAGATGTCTGTAGTATTTATTTAATGACCCCAATCCGCAAGTAAGAACAGGTTCCCGAGTTTTGTTATGACATGCTCCGGAATGTACCATGTATACCCGCACGCAGCTGATTTGTCTCTGTCACTTACAAAGCGAGCATAAATAAGAGCCATTCAGCCCATTTCAGCCCAATTCGTGTAAGAATCCTTCACTTCGTAACCTTAGGGTTCTACCCTATTCCAGATGATCAAGTTCTCCTTCATGCTGCTTGCAGTTTATGGAGACCCAATCCCATTCCAGCGCGTTTACTGGTATAACTGAACTTGTTCTTATGGTTTGTTTCTTTTAGTGATATGCAATCGTCTATTTGCATACATTTGTCCCTTAATTCGCTGACTGGCTTCTTTCCCTGGTGCTCCCTTCCCCTTATCCCGTTAAGTATTTGCACGCTTCAACTGTGAAGTGGCAGAACTATTTATTGTTTTTTGTATGCTTTGGCTCACAAACGTCAGGCTTGTGCACTGCTATTTTGTCGGCTCCTTCATGTTTGAACGCTTGTGGTCTTCGTTTGTAATATTCAGTAATGGTTTTGTTTGACTCCCTTTAGATTACCCGCTTTAGAGTTTTCTGTACATTATTAAGGATTTCCAGTCCATACTACACTAGAGTTTGTTTGCGTTTCTTGTTTTGCGTCATGTAAGACTTCACCAAATGTGAACATTTCGCAACTACTTGCATTATTTAGATACAAAGTTTCAAAACAACCGCCTTTATGGATGCCAAGAGTAGAAGCT
>JAHPZR010016538.1:12500-18759 GCA_019787425.1 Platygyra sinensis | reverse complement strand
TGGAAGGGTGCCAACAAGCCGCCAGGTAGCAGTTTCTACGTGGGAACAAGTCCTGCCTTTGAGATGGCGCTGTATACAGCATGCTTTTTTGGAGAGCCGGGTGACTGCACTTGCAATATAGATGGCAGGCCCCTCGCGATAAAGACCATCGACTTTGGAGGTACCGGGAAGGTTCTGACTTCATATCCGATGGCATAAGTGTGCTTCACAGTGTCATCTGCAGACTTATTTCTACTATTACCTGTTGCCCTTAAAATTCAGAATAGCGTTTTTTGTTTTTTTTTTCCACGAAACACTGTTAAAAATTGAATAAAATAACCTAAACGCTTTGATTAAAAATAACTGACTAAGATGTCTGTAGTATTTATTTAATGACCCCAATCCGCAAGTAAGAACAGGTTCCCGAGTTTTGTTATGACATGCTCCGGAATGTACCATGTATACCCGCACGCAGCTGATTTGTCTCTGTCACTTACAAAGCGAGCATAAATAAGAGCCATTCAGCCCATTTCAGCCCAATTCGTGTAAGAATCCTTCACTTCGTAACCTTAGGGTTCTACCCTATTCCAGATGATCAAGTTCTCCTTCATGCTGCTTGCAGTTTATGGAGACCCAATCCCATTCCAGCGCGTTTACTGGTATAACTGAACTTGTTCTTATGGTTTGTTTCTTTTAGTGATATGCAATCGTCTATTTGCATACATTTGTCCCTTAATTCGCTGACTGGCTTCTTTCCCTGGTGCTCCCTTCCCCTTATCCCGTTAAGTATTTGCACGCTTCAACTGTGAAGTGGCAGAACTATTTATTGTTTTTTGTATGCTTTGGCTCACAAACGTCAGGCTTGTGCACTGCTATTTTGTCGGCTCCTTCATGTTTGAACGCTTGTGGTCTTCGTTTGTAATATTCAGTAATGGTTTTGTTTGACTCCCTTTAGATTACCCGCTTTAGAGTTTTCTGTACATTATTAAGGATTTCCAGTCCATACTACACTAGAGTTTGTTTGCGTTTCTTGTTTTGCGTCATGTAAGACTTCACCAAATGTGAACATTTCGCAACTACTTGCATTATTTAGATACAAAGTTTCAAAACAACCGCCTTTATGGATGCCAAGAGTAGAAGCTTTATGCTTCGTTCTTTCTTATATCACTTGTTAAGAGCAAATGTCCACAAAAATCAAATATAGTCCGGTAAGACTTGAAAAATTAAATTCGCCCTACTTTTGCATATAAGTAGGCCTCAGTAAAGGTAAAAACGCCATGTGTTTTCTTTCCTCAAATATTTCGGTATTTCCGAGAAAAACGACATTTTCGATTTCACGTCCTGGCATCAATTTACCGAGTCCCAACCGGGCTGAAAATCGACGATTTTCAAGAGATTCGCGTGTCGCATTTATTGAGTGCAGGAAAGTTGTAATACAACCAACTTTTTGCATATCTCTTTCTCGTCCAAAAAAGCACAATTACAGGAAAATTGTATTAATCTAGTCATTTGGCGGTTAACAAAAGCAGAGTGCTCTCCGCCGTGGAGTGCGACGGTTGGTGAAAAGAATTGACATTTTGACCAAGTGCCATATCTCGGAATTCCAAAATATTTCAGATTCTGACTGTATAAGGATAGGTCTTCCAAGAAATGCAAAGTTTAGTTTGGGCAAATGAATAAGCAGTCGTCAAAACATTATTGAAATCGTACAGAAAAATCGAAATCACGCAAGTAGTCGAATGCGTGACTAAACATTACCACGTACTGCATTGATGATTAATTAAATCCCTTCAATTCGAAATATCCGGATTACTAAAGCACAATCAACATAAATATGTTCACCTCAGCCCAGATATGATATCTTGACTGTCAAACAACGTTTCGCTCCAGTCATTTCTTCAATGGCGTTCCGCTAAGTTTGTTAGTCGGGAACCTCTGTACCCGGCGGGCATCCGTCTGGTAGATTTGAACCACAAAAAGCGATTTTGCGAAGTTCCTATGCATCCTGTACCTTGGTGGCTCGTTGTACTGCTCGATAGAATCACTCAACCTGCTTTGAAGCAGAAATTGCCAGTAAGTGACGAACGAATACACTGTAAGCCGCCATCGATCGCCTTCTTTCTAATTTGCATATTCCTCGCAAAGCCATGTGGCAAAATTCTTTGCACCGGGTGGGGGTGAGGATTTTTGTAAGCTGAGCCGTCTGCCAAAAACACAGAAAAAGGATTGTAATCTCAGTGCTGGTTCTTTAGAATTACTTTTTTATATTTATTTCATACTATTGACCATGCAACGAAAATGTTGGCTTGTTTACTTTTCCTCAAACCAAATAAAGTAACGAAAGTTCTTTTTCTCACTGACTCCCGCGACACGTAAGCAAACATTAATACAAACCACGGAAAACACGGTGGAAAAAGAGGCTGTGATAATTACCGACAAACAAGCACCTGTAACACAAAAGCAAAAAAAAACAAAAGATCACATTGATGAAGAGTTACATTTAAAAATTTTTAAGACTTGAAGCTTCCCCAATTATTTTTTTTCTTTTGTACAAACGTAGACCAAACAGTCGGTCACTTATTCCTATCGTGCCCCATTGCTCGTTCTTTTTGGTCGGAATTTATTAAATGGTATCCTTCTGTTTCTAAA
Source organism: Platygyra sinensis (assembly GCA_019787425.1). Classification (NCBI taxonomy): domain Eukaryota; kingdom Metazoa; phylum Cnidaria; class Anthozoa; order Scleractinia; family Merulinidae; genus Platygyra; species Platygyra sinensis. The sequence goes on along the minus strand of JAHPZR010016538.1, from coordinate 16,131 downwards.
AAGACCCTTAGCCTTTCTAAGAATGAAATTATTTACGGAGTTCTCACGAATTGGTCTTCCTGTTCAACCCTAAACCACCTAATTCTCACAGGTAAATACTTCCTCTATTGCAAATTTTACGATAATTGCAGAAATTCACGCACGCTCATTGGCTAATTTTTATTGTCAATATGCGGACAGGCACATGAAATTAAAATTTATGCGGCGCGTCAGCGAGCGAGAGAAAATTCGACAATTTGTTATCGTAAAAAACAAATTGATGTCAGTTTTTAATGCGTCTCTCCTGTTATTGATCATGAATTTCGTCATCACATTGTCAAAGTAGCCTGCCGATCCACTCGGCTATCGCCTTGTGGATCCTCAGCTACGTTGACAATGTGATGACGAAATTCTTGATCAATAACAGGACAGACGCATAAAAAACTGACGTCAATTTGTTAATCATTAAATAGAGTTAAATTTCAGTTCGCAGATTTCTTAAATCTTGTCTGTGACAAAATTGAAATTGAACGTAACATAGCTTCTATATCAAACAAACAAAATACTTTTTAAAGAAGTGGTCCAGTTTCATAAATTAATTATATAACGTAAGGAGTCACAGTTTTAATTTGCAAGGCCTAAACAATAACAACATACAGTAAGTAAGTAATGCAACGTATTGTCAGGTTATGTCATGTATTGTAAGCGATGTGTGTAAGCAAGTAATGTAGTGTATTGTAATGTAATGTTGTGTAATGTAATGTAGGCAGCTAGTGTCGTATAAGTGATGTTTATAAGTAATTAAAATATAGATACTCATAGGACCCTGCGCGCGCTCTGATTGGTCAAAAACTCATGTTTTATCAGAGTATAAAACATAGAGAAAGTGTGTTTTATTGTTTTGCGCGTGTAAAATCTATATTTTAAAGCAAATGAAGAAGCCTAAGCCGGGCATTACACTGTGATAAAACACTCTGGTCATTTGAGAACACTCGAGAAATGTAGAAAACACTCGCCTGCGGCTCGTGTTTTCTACATTTCCTCGTGTTCTCAAATGACCATCGTGTTTTATCACAGTGTAATACACGGCTTAGGCTTCTTTATTTGTTAAATGAAACATAGAAAAAGCGTGTTTTATTGTTTTGCGCGCGTAAATTCTATATTTTAAAGCAAATGAAGAAGCCTAAGCTGTGTATTACACTGTGATAAAACACTCTGGTCATTTGAGAACACTCGAGAAATGTAAGAAACACTCGCCTGCGGCTCGTGTTTTCTACATTTACCTCGCGTTCTCAAATGACCATCGCAGGGGCGTAGCCAGGGGGTGGTTCCAGGGGTTCCGGAAACCCCCTCTCGCGCCAAAGAACCCCCCTCTCCTATTTTTAACAGTGATTTTATCCCAGCAAGAGTGTAATGGACTCTCGATTCCTAAAATTCTTCGTTTTGTTTTATGCTTGCAATAAGTACAGTGAATGTCATTGTGGTATCTATTTGCGTTTCACTTTCATTTTCGGAGACATGAGAAGAGTTGGGATTTTTGTGTACCAAGATGCACGTGTGTGCAGAAATGCCTGCGAAATTAGTAGACGATCCATTGGTGTTGTTCTAGAGGTCTAGCTGTCTACCAGGCATACCAACAGTAATAATGTCACGGACGATCTCCAGGACATCCGAGACAACATCGAAGACATCTGAGTGGTTCGATCTGGCGGTCACTACCGCGGCAAATGTAGGTGTTGTACCTTCCATCCCGCGCCGGACTGATCAGCAGTAGCATCGCGACAATGTGTCAGCCCAGACACCATCAGATTACTATAAGAAGGCAGTTGCTATATTCCCCTTCTAGACCATCTACAATCAGAGATGAAAACATACTTCAATCCTACTAATGATGCTGTCTTGTCCAGCCTCTTTAATCTTCTTTCTCAGCTGGTAGCAGTCGGAGAGAGAAATCCTGACATTGACGCAGCACTGGAGATTTATGAGAAAGACCTTCCTTCTCCTTACGATGGTCGTTGAGCTCTTGCGATGGAAGAGAAAGTGGTGCAGCACTGAGGATGCCGACCTTCCCACCTGTGCAGTTCAGACACTCGCAGCATGCGATCGAGAGTTCTTTCCTAACATCCACACCTTTATTCCGCATTTTGTGCACGTTGCCGATGACGTCAACTGAACGTGAGCATTCATTCGTTGCGCTAAGAAGGTTAAAAACATGCCTGAGGTCGACCATGTCAAGCGAGCGAGAGTCTGGGCTGGCGTTGATGAACATCAATTACTATCGAGACATAAATTTCAAGGAAGTGGTAACAGTCAGGGTTCTTGCTAAATTTTTTCATAGAAGGTAAAAAACCAGAAATAGCAGGTAACTTTGCTACCTGCTCTTCACGCCAGGGGTGTGGGGGCTGCGTGGGGGTCCAGGGGACAAAGCCCCCGGGAGCTACTGGGTTTTCCGTGTTTCAAAGTGTCTTTTAACATGACTCGTGGCACCCTTTTTCATGAACCAACAAATTGTTGGTATAGTCAAAGTGATCTTTTTATTTATTGACTGTGGAACTTTAGTATTATGCAACGTTTATTCATTTTTTCTTTCAAGATTATGTTACTTTTCTTCAACAAACTTAATACTAAAAACTACTTTGAAATACTGCTAAGCTTTGACTGCAACAGGGAAAATACAAGTGCTCAAAACTCAGGATTCAGAAGACAATGCACGGGCAAGCGTTTTTAAGTGCTAACTTGACGTTCGCATCGATCACTGTCGCGTGTCAGCGGCTGTTAAATTAATTTAATACTCAGCAAAATAAAGTAGGTTATACGGTACTATTTTATTGATTTTTACCCACCACCGCTTTTCTGACACTTTGGTTGAAAACCAAATTCTAACAGACCTTTCTGTCGTTTTCCACGTGTGGACGCCATTTTGTAAACGTTTCTCAATGGATCAGATGGGGGGGTTTCCCCTGGCCGCGAGAGGAATGGAAAGGAAACATGGCGGACGTCGTTTCGAGGGGTGGAAAAACAAGTTGGATTGCTTCAACAAATGATGTATTTTCAAAGCGGTAACATCTGCTAAATATCTTCACAGCATTGGTTCGAAGGGAAAGCAATTTTTTCCCATAACCCAAGTGGGATTTCACCTTTGAACAGACAAACATTCGTTGGATAATTTCGGTAAATATTTCAGTGAAACAGCCGGTAACATTTACTTGAACTGCCGGTAAAAGTTACCGGTTACCGCCTCTTAGCAAGAACTCTGACAGTGTTTGCTCAACGGCAACCAAGGCGTCTTCTGTTTGCGTAGCGTAAACGCCAAAGTCTTGTATGTACGTAATGTAAGGATTTTAGACCAACGGTTTTCCTTGGAAACAATTTGGAAACCCCCCCCCCCCCCCTCCTATAAATGCTGGCTACGCCCCTGCATCGTGTTTTATCACAGTGTAATACACGGCTTAGGCCGTCTTTATTTGTTAGGTCACAAAGTGTATTGCAAGTAGGCAATGTAACATTAAGCATTTGCAAGTAATGAATGTAAACTGTTTAACGTGGAAAAAAAAATTTTGCTTGTTATTTTACAATTTTAGAACGAGGATCTAAAAGACATCGGGAGAATATCAGAGTCAATCGCAGCTTTGCTGGTCAATTTCCGATTTTC
>JAHPZR010016538.1:0-5000 GCA_019787425.1 Platygyra sinensis | reverse complement strand
TCGTTTTTGATATAATCATTTAGACGTGCCTCATTAGCATGTACACAAGTTTATGACTAGAAAGTATTATGCATTGTCAATTCCAAACGCTTTGAAAACGTCAGTGTTAAAGGGGCACTGTCACGGTATTTTAGCGTAATTTTACAATGCCGAAATATGTTCCTGCACCTATGGAAGCCCAAAAATAATGATGCAGTTTTGTTATCTAGGACTTTATCACTACACCGAAACCATTTATTGCCGCCTAGCACTTAGCATGTCAAGGATGGAAATGGATTGAAATTTGAAAAAACTTGCCAGTTTTTTTCAAATTCTGGAGGCATTCCTTGAAAATATTGTCAGAAATTCATTATGGCTTGCTCTCTGAGCCACCATTCGTTTGATATGTTTCTTTTGGTCCATTAGGGCATTTTGGGAACGAGTAGAGGTGCCAGGTAAAGATTTCAGCAACGAATGAAGCTGAAAACAGCAAAACTCCCGTGACAGTGTTCCTTTAAAGGAGCGTGTGAAATCCGTAGCAATTGGCTATTTTAGATAAACCAGTGAGCGAGATATTCGCTTTCCAAATCTTAGTACTTGGCAAAAGCGCCGTAACGCATTTTGAGATACTAAATTATTCTAAATCTTGAATATAATTAATTTTCAAAGCCACTTCATATACAACCAGCTTAAGAGGTTCTGCAAGCGAATCGAAACTGAGCGCTCATGTTACTAAGGCAAATACTGTAAACAAATATTTTTAGATTAAAATTCCGTCCAAGTGTGATTATTCGAAAAAAAAAAATTGGCGTACTACCCCGTGGAGCCTGGGGGGAAGCTATCCGAATCAACGGGGAATTGAGATCTTCGTGTACAATCATTGTCAAGTAACAAGACTGCATTTTAATAGACCAATCTGGAAGTACCTGAACTCAAACTTATCCCTCTCTCAGCGATATTGATTTCAGCCAGCGACCTAATACATTTTTTTTTTTAGCAATTAAAGAAACGTTTTTCGTCCACTTACCTTCACACACGGAGTCCAGTTACTTTTGCTGACAAAAGAAGCAAGGGAGCATGTGGCCAACAACATCTCATTTTAATTTGTTATCTAGACAGAAACCATGGCAACACTGATAAAGCTAATATTGAACGCATTGTTTTGGTTCCCAGTGCTGGGAGGACCACTCAAACAAGAATGGATTGAGCTATCTTATCCATTTAATAATGAGACCATTTATTGGCCTACTTCGCTGACATTCAAGCATACTAAGGTATTTGATGGCTTTACTGAAGATGGCTTTTACGTCTCAAAATATGACATAATTGGTGCTGAACACGGTGGCACTCACTTAGATGCGCCGAGTCATTTTGGCGAGGGAAAATGGACAGCACATGAAATTCCTCTTGATCGCCTCATTGGGCCTGCAATCAAGATAGACATATCCTCCAAAGCTGCCGAGGTAGATATAATTCTGTTTTGTACTTCAAATTATGTTTATATTCAAAACCATTCTGTCCCCTTAAGTGATAAGATTTTGCCATTTTATTAAAGCCCAGTGCTAAGTTTGACATGATTAGAAGAGCCTGCATGGCATCATGATAAATGTGTGAGATTGTACCCGAGGGAAACGGGCGCAATATATAGTCGGCATATATTAATGCAATAAATGTATGTCTGGATTTGTGAAAATGGTGCTTAAGAATGCGATTTCACCTTGATTTCAGTACCCTTTTCGGCCACCTCCAAGCCATGTCAAAGGGCAAAAAATAGAGAAAGGACGGCAATAAAATGAAGATAAAACTGTAAACGGGTGGAGGAAGAGAAAAAGGACTGACTCTCCTTTTGATTTTTATATCTTCGCCTTTGGAGAGAAGAAGACGCCCGCTTAGCGAGCGAATTGAATTCTTCAGCACTGTTTTCATAAATCCAGACATATATTTCCACGGAACATGACTGAATGACCCGAAATTGAAAGGCCAGCATGTGATCGCTTCGAATTACCATTGATCTTTCTAAGGTATCTGGACCTTAACCAGCCCATTTCCAGACCTTTCTTCCGCTATTCGTCGCCAATATATGTCTAGATTTATGAAAATGGCGCTAAAGAATGCGATTTAGCAATGATTTCAGTATCCTTTCAGGACGAAAATGAAAGGAAGATAAACGAGTGGAGGACTGACTCTCCTTATAATTTTGATATCGTCGCGTTTCAAACTCCCGCTTAGCGCGCGAATTTAATTCTTCAGTACGGTTTTTTTTAAATCCAGGCATATGTATATCAACTGAAATACGATCACAAATCACATGTCGCCTGTAGTCGCAGAAGAGTTGGGAGTCGCTCGGCGTCTTGTGGGCGATACGTCGTCATCTTCGAGGCATTGGTTCCGAGTCTTCGCACACGCTAGTGCCATGATAAAATCATTTGTCCATTTTACTTTTACTAAGAATCCAGATGCTCAGTTGATGCCGAGTGATTTGGAGGACTGGGAGACAAAGAATGGAAAGATTCCGGATGATGTGATATTACTGGTATTCACAAATTGGGGAAGACACTGGCCAGACAAGAAAAAGTACCTCGGAACTGATACAGATGACTTTAGCTTGCTGCATTTTCCAGGTGCGAAAATCAGGAAACCTCATTTCAGATATATATCTATTTGCACTGATGGGGAGGGGAGGGGTGGGGTACAGAGGAGTGGGGGGCGGAGGAGAATGTTTTCTGGATTGAATGCTAACTACCAATTTTCCGGCGCTTTTAATAACGGGCTTCAGTATGATGTAGAACGATCTTTCCATTTCACTACAGCCAATGCAAAAGTAAACTGATCTTATTTATATCTTAGGAAAACTTACCACACTCTTACTAAGTGCGAGAGATTTCTATACAAAGCATCGATCTTCCTGTGCATGACTTTTTTGCAGGTATACACCCTAACGCTTCACGCTGGTTGGTCAAAAATCGAAGCATAAAGCTTGTGGGAATAGACACAGCGTCGCTTGATTACGGGCAAACAAAGATGTTTGAATCTCATCAAAATTTCAATAAAGAAAACATCCCTGGGTTGGAAAATGTCGCCAATATGGATCGACTTCCCGCAAAAGGTTTCACGGTGTACGCTGCACCGATGTTCATCAGTGGAGGGAGTGGTGGACCATGTAGGGTGTTCGCCCTTTTGGACTGTGCTTGATATCTAACTAAACACATGTAATGTTTTGTGTAACTCGCTTACGGATGTTACGACTTTCTTGTGAGAGACGCACTATGAACGAATCAATCACGTCTCAGTATCGAAACGTACTCTATATTAAATGTTTTGTTTTAAATGATCTGTTGTTGTTGTTGTTGTTGTTTCCATTGGTCAGTTTCACCAGTTTCTAAAGGACTGTTGCGCTGCGTTGGCAGGAGAACCAAAGAAACAATTCATTAATCATCAACTGGAAATCTGAGAAAGACAATCATCCAATGGAAAGCTGACTATTTGAGCGTTAGCCCAGCGACTGAGCAAAAAATTAAAAGAACTCTGAATATACTCCCAGAATGGGCAATAACTAAGAGGTTCCGCCTGAATAACTGATTATTAAATGGTACCTAAAATGAACATTCTGTCTAATGTAACCTCCCTTAAAAAAAACAATCACTTCCCATGCATTTTCCGCCCTATTCTCCGTTTTTGTCGACAGCCTAACAATAATATAAATATTAAATGTTACAAATATTTAAAATATTTTGTAGCATAACTTTCCATAAACTAATCAACTGTGCTTCATAACGATATCATAAACATTTGACTCTGCTTTCACTTTTTTTTTTTAACCATACCAAAATAAGAAGAAAATTGTGTGCAGCGGTATTCTTGCGCTGTAGGAGAAATGTACTGAGGAGAAATTATTCACCATAACCTGGTAGTCAGTGTTCAGGCTAACTGGAGCGTTCTTCAGATTAATTGGAGCATTATTTATGTCAACCAGGATGGGCCCTTGTGTCAACCGAAGTACTGTTTAGATGTTTAGGAAACCTGGAGAACGATTTTGGCGAGAGGAAGAGCTATTAAGGCCACTAGCTGGAGTACTATTGGGACCTATTCGAACTTGATTTATCCATTACCTTGTTTGACTTTCCTGTCTGAGTTCTGACACATGTTGTGCTTTCCTAAAGTAACTGTACCGGTTAATATCGCTGTTGTCTACGAGTATGTACATAAAATTATCATCAACGAGTAGCATTACAGGGTACCTATTCCGACTGGTTACAAGTCTTGTCCGGTGTTCCGCAAAGCTCTATACTGGACCCTCTGCTCTTCCTTGTGTATATAGACGATAATTTGTTACTCATGATTCTATAAAGTTGCTATATTTGCAGGTGACTCTAAGCTGTTTAAAATAATTGAAAAGCCTTCGGCTAAATTTGCACTTCAACGAGACCAAACACAGCTCTCAATTTGGAGTGATACCTGGGGAATGTCTCAACATTCCCAAATGGAAGGCCTTGAATAGCTCTAGGAAACAAATTTCCACAAAAAGAGAATACCATCTAGACGGGTTCCCAATGGCAACAGTTGGCGAAATTAAAGATTTAGGCATAACCGTCAACAACACTCTTCAATGGTCTCAACATATAGATCTGATCTCCTCCAAAGCAAACAGACCGCTTGGCCTTATTCGTAGGGTCTGCACAGATATTACTGATCCTGATAGCAAGAAACTCTTGTACTGCTCAATTGTTCGACCACAATTAGAGTACGCTTGTGAACTATGGTCACCTTACACGTCAAATGACAAATTATTGCTAGAAAACGTTCAGCACAGGGCCACAAAGTTTATTTTGAATTATCCAAGGGATAATTCAAAATAAACTTCCCCTATCACCACCAAAATATAGAAGGTTACAGTTTTCCTCGAGCTACGCTCTGGGAGCAGATAATTTCCGCCGACAAATATCCTAGTATTACCATATTTTCGCGCCAAATGGTGACTATTTATTACTATTTTATTACTATTTCTACGATTATTATTATTA
>JAHPZR010016534.1:0-12167 GCA_019787425.1 Platygyra sinensis | reverse complement strand
GACATCATGTCTACATTAGTCCGTACTTATGATTGCAATAGCGGCGCGCACAGTTTCTAAAAATAGATTACATCACCATAGACCCCCCACATGACTCAGAAGAGAATTACAGTCCGATAGAAGGTTTTGTATGAGCGCGTGTCTTCTCGACCAGAAAATCAGGCAAAAAAGGAAAGATTGGTGGTCGAGGTTTTTGGATAGCTTAAATAATGTTAAAAAGCGAACACTGCTGCTATGGGTAATGTAAAAAAGATTCCGAGATGTCCAGAAAGGAGGATAAATGTCACAAATTGAACGAGGGTCTTACAAAGCCGCAGTGACAGGCAGACAGATCCCAAAAACCTGCAGGAATCGGAAGTCGAGAAGTTTTAGCACGGCGGTTACGAATACCCGATCAACGTGAAAATACTTCAAAGTGAAACGTATTACGAAGAAACTTTTCTGTTGTTTCTCCTGGTCTTGAAGGGAAGACTTATCTGTTGAATTACTGCCAGAAATTCCTAAAACTCAACCAACCGAGCCGTCCGCTCAAACGAATACGACAGAACCGGAGGACATGTACATAATTATTATCTCTGAGACAATTCCAAATTTAGAGCAGAACTTGGTGTACTGTGCAGCATTTTGGAGGGCCATGATTTTAATAGAGCCATTTATCCAACCACATAAACAAATCTTTGACCGTGAGCAGACATATAGCTATGTTTGGCACGATACGTGTTCTAAGATTATAGCGCGGGCTAAAACTGTTTTTTTATTTGCGTAGATGGAGCGGGCCAGTTTCATCACGGCAATGCAACGAATCCGATCGGATCTACGGTTATTTCTTTATCACATATTCCTCTAGCTTTCTTGTGGGTGATACACCTGAATGTCGGGCACAATAGTAATATTTTTCTCTGCCATGAAGGTAAGGAGTGTGTTCGTAAACAGCCTTCATACATGAGAAGCCCATCACATTTTTTCGCCCTCCTTCAAACTCCGTATTTTTATTATTCCACGGTACATGTCGTGGTTTTTTCTCCAACATTTTGAGCTAGAGCGGCCATCGAATTGTGAAATTAATCGCAGAGTATCGCGCTGAAGAGTTCACGAGCGCTGTTGTTCCATACGTCGCTCTCAAAGAAGTAGCCCATGGGATGGTTTGTTTGTCTGAGTCACACCAGGGGGTAAATTTTCGTGGACGTCATCTGTGGCGCGACGCTATTGGTTACTGAAGTTTCTGTGGGGATCTGGATTCGATATAAATTCAAACTAAAAATAGATCGGTCTGTGAAAACGCCGTGACAGGAATATGGGGTAGTAGCAGGCTCCTGGTGATGGGCTCCTGGTTTTTTTAACTCATTCGTGCGCGCATGCGCAAGAATGAGTTATAGCGATGTTGGGGCTTCATCCGGGAATTTGCGTGGACTTTTTAATCGGCGTGGACGGAAATTAAATGTTTATTAATTTATGCAGAAGTTAACCGGAAGTAAAGGTGGGGAGGAAACAAGGCAATGCGCGCCGGGGGTTCGAACCTCGGCCTTACTTCGGTGGCTGGAGTTCAAGGCAAACTTGCTATCCACTTGGCCATCTCAACATTCCTGCGTTGAGAGGCGGTAAGAAACGATATTTATAGTTGGGGTGTTACCGCTGGCCATATATGAGAACAACATCAGCCTGAACCCCCACAACACATGTTCTTGTATGTGGGTTTTTACTGTATCGCAGAAATTTGCGCTCACGGGCAAACTCATAATAACAACATATCGTCCATAACATAACATAACATGACTTTATTTAACCTCGAATTTACGGTCCATACATACATAAACGTTTAGATCGACAATCAAGTCGCACATACGGTGGAACAAAGGTCTAATTTACTTATTCGTTAGCGCAGTTATACTAAGGCTGGACTTTTGCCAGCCGTGAAGTGAATTAAATGAGCATTATCAGAGCACAGCATGAGCGTTGTATGTGCGCTGAAACATAAGATTTACGTGTAGTGAGTGATAATAAAGTCAGCGTACAATTCATTTGGCAGTTTATAGTTTTATACGAACTTTTCACAATGAGCTGTTTTTCTATTTTCTGTCAAAGAAAGACTGTTTGTGATTAATTAATCGATAATGGTTTTGTCAGTAGTATAAGCAATACAAAATGTTATTGATAACATGTATACTGGAAGGTTAAAACAACAAATTAATTTCCGGTGAGGTAATTAGCGTCGCAGAAGGTCTTTTTTAATTTCAGAGAGAAACGATAACAATCTGCTGTTTTCACGTTTGCGTAAGTTGTTGTGGTATCATGTCCTTTGCGGCGTTCCTTTACAATTTGTAGGATCAGCGGACTGCCTTTAATTTCATCTTTTTATAAAAGGGAAGATTTTGAGTGGGGATTGTGCTTTTAATGTCCGCTTTTAATCGAAGATTTAGCGGTGGAGTTTGGTTCATTCAGGGATAAATTTGCTTTCACAGGCAACCTCGTAATAAAAACCGGTCATACGGCCGGGTCATACGGTCAGTACAAAATGCAGACTGCAGACCGAGTACAAAATGCAGACTTAAGATACAAGATGCAGACTGCAGAACGAGTACAAAATGCAGACTAGGTTCAAAATGCAGACTGACAGGAAAAACTGCTTTTTTTTCGTTAGAAACGTGGTAACATTTGATTACATAAGTTAAAAACCCTTAACTATGGTATAAAAAAGGTAAACAAAGTTCACCACGGTAAAACGCATTAGCTGACTTTTACATTTTCCAGATGGTTCCTTGTCACAAGAGTGCTACTCAAATGTCGAGTTAATGACAGACATGAGTTTCTTCGCGTGAGTTTAATTAATTTTTCGTGACTGCGCCATGGATCGTGAACCTGTTGTAGCTTCGATTGTGGTTCTTTTATTTTGTCATGGCCTAAAAACGGAAAATCGCTGTTTTTAAATTAGTGTTCGTCGATTTCTGAATGAACATATTCATTCCTCTTATTCACGAAATTATAGCTTTACTTCAAACGAATAAATTGAAATTTACTTTCCGAGAACAGCGCACGCAAATTCAGCTAAGTCACGAAATGCTTCTCAAAATTCATGACAAGATGTCAGTTAATTAAACAAAGTTTAGATAAACGCGCGATAAACCATGCTTTTTGAGATTGTTTTACTATAGTAAACGTTGCTTTCATCCTACCGCCGTTACTAACGCAACAGACTAGACTTCCGTTTACCATGGTAAAGTGAAAAAAGCCGGTCACATTGAAAAACCCATTTACCATGGTAAACTTTCGTTTACTATGGTAAAAAAAGCTCAAGTGGGACCTCAACCAGTGCCATCTCCAATGTGTTATACGTAGATCAAATTGCAATACTAGAGTTTCCATTTTATATAATACAGAGATCTCGCGCTCAAGTCCGAAAACCACTTGAAAGCTTAAAACGGTGTAAGAATGAATTGTATGAATTCTTTTTCATATCGTTTAAAGTGCACGTTTTAAGATTTAAAAAAAAGCTGAGTGCATTCCCCAAGAATGCGACGATTGTGAGGTGACTGCGTGACAATTGGGTCACAATAGGTACAAGTTATAAAATCGAATGCTGACACGTTTCGGACGTAAAAAAAACAGTTTTTCTTGTCAGTCTCCATTTTGAACTCGGTCTGCAGTCTGCATTTGTACTCCAGACTTATTTATTATACGGTAACAAATATGACAACTGGCTAACAAACACTTTACTTAAAGTGGTTTCTCATAAACGAACAACAGCAAGTAAACCCACAAAGGCCCGGCTTTCTTTCTCTTACAACACTATCTTTATTGCAACACTTAGGTCCACTTAATGCCTCTGAGTAGCTACCTTCGCTCTTAACCTGAAGAATGCCTGTAAACGCATCGTCATCATGACTTTGTAAAACTTTATTGCCCTCACTTTCTCATAAATTCACTAATTCGACACGAATGAGTTGGCTCATAAGAGCCCTTTGATTATTGCTTAATAGCCCTTTTCACGGTTACCTTTGCTCATTTGCATTACAATAAAATTTAGCATGTATGCGAGGCAATTTCGGGCTGTTTTGCAGTTTTAGCCCGAAATTGCCTCGCATCCACGTTGGATTACATTGTAATGCAAATGAGAAAAACTAACCGTGAAAAGGGCTATTGAAACTATTTATGACGTCATCACTTCCCTCATTTGCATAATACAAAAACGTAAATATCTCTAAAACGAAAAAAAGATATTCCAAAAACGAAAATGCCATTATTCTTAACTTTGAAAAGCCTTTTCAATAAACGGCATTTGTTTTTTACTCCATCTGGCACTTTTTAAAGTGTCTATGAAGTAAAAATCAAATGCCGCTTATTGATGTTTAAAAGATACATTAATGATATATGACATGTATGATTTCTTTTACCACTAGGGGGTACTGAGCCTTAAATTACCACGGCTTTTAAAGAGAACCTGGTAGTTAAGAAGATACTACGGCGACGCCGAAGACAACGTCGATTAAAAAAATGAATTTATATTTTACATACGAATCTCGGGATACTCTTAAGTCATTTACTTTGTTTATCACTGTCAAAGCTATCACGAAACTGAATCTGGGACACTGCAATAAATTTGAGATTGATTTTTAAAAATTAGTCGTCGCAGTTCACTTCCTTCAGACAACGCAGAATTTGGTGATTTCACGTTGTTGTTTTGCAGAGGGCGGCAAAGAAATGTACATAGCTAGATTTATAACGCATGTGCACAGCTATTGTTCTTCTTATTAATCCTTTTGTTTAGCAACGTTCCCGTTGCCGTTGGCGTCGTGGTTTTCTTAAACTCCCTAAATATCACGCTATCCTACTGCAACAAACACCAAAACATCACCTAAAGGGTCTCAATGGGGGAGGGGGTCTCGTTGACAGTTAAAAATAAGTCGTTTTGACGGTTGACGGTTAAATTTTAGGTCATTTGACGGTTGACGGTTAATTTTTTCGGATTGACTTTTATCATACGAAATTTAACAGAAATTTGGCTGTAAGTTTTGATAAAACCATATAGTTTTGCTCATATTTGAATGCTTGAATTAATCCTATAATTTGTGCGCTAAATATGAGGTTATTGGTAGCCTGTTCCAGGCTCTCGGTCAGTGAGTACGATCGAAAAAGCGAGCAGGCGACAAGCAGGATCAGCGGCAAGCAGGATCCGGGAGAGAAAAGGAGAGGGCGGGAGAACACTCCTTTTTCCCTACCAGACCCCACTCGTCGCCCGCCCGCATTTCAATCCTCCACTGACAGGGAACCTGGAACAGGCTAGGTTATTGGTCTTCAAGTATGACAATTATGTGCGAGGTCATAGACCCTATGCAAAAATGGCTGCCATTAAATTATTCTTTTGTTCGTATTCAAAATAGCCTCACTAACCTCGTTCGGGATAACAAATTCTTTACAATTTTTGTCTCAAAAACGAGGTTAGTCAGGCTAATTTAAATACGAACAAAAGAATAATTGAAAGGCAGCCATTTTTGCATAGGGTCTATGCGAAGTGACCGGTGATGACTGACGTTTTACGACACCAGAAGTGTTAACCGACGGACGTCCGTTCTGTCGCCAGCAGGTTTTACTCGAGACACTGATCCGTTTTCAAACGAAAACGGAGCAGTTTTGCTCGGTTTTCAAAAATATTTGCGTCCACACTTATCGTTTTCGTATCGTTTTCGCCCGTCCACACTACAACGCCGTATCCGTTTTGGAAACGCTTTTATACCCTCAGTGCGCATGCTCAAATAAACTCTACGCGTGCGCATTTCAATATATTGGCCCACGAAATTGGCGCCGTTCTTGATTATCTGTTGTTGGGTGTTGTTTTGGTTTAGAATTCTTTGATATTTTCCTTCTGAACGATGCCAAGAACAGCTGCAAAGCAACCAAAACCTAAAACAGGGGGCGAGCATCGTGAGAGTCGTTTTATCTTCGCTTTTTCCTAAGTTGGCAAGGTCAGAAGCCTTCGTTTTTCCCGAAGCTGGCATGGTCAGAAGCCTTAAAATATCTTGTTTCCTTCTTGTGAAATCTAAGTGGCGGACAGACGCTACCGTGCGGCTTCTCTCTTGATCGGAATGACTTCCAGTCTTTTGACGCTCCTGGAAGTGCATTTAACCCAGCTAGGGCGCCACTTAGATTTCACAAGAAGGAAACAAGATATTTTAAGGCTTCTGACCATGCCAGCTTCGGGAAAAACGAAGGCTTCTGACCTTGCCAACTTAGGAAAAAGCGAAGATAAAACGACTCTCACGATGCTCGCCCCCTGTTTTAGGTTTTGGTTGCTTTGCAGCTGTTCTTGGCATCGTTCAGAAGGAAAATATCAAAGAATTCTAAACCAAAACAACACCCAACAACAGATAATCAAGAACGGCGCCAATTTCGTGGGCCAATATATTGAAATGCGCACGCGTAGAGTTTATTTGAGCATGCGCACTGAGGGTATAAAAGCGTTTCCAAAACGGATACGGCGTTGTAGTGTGGACGGGCGAAAACGATACGAAAACGATAAGTGTGGACGCAAATATTTTTGAAAACCGAGCAAAACTGCTCCGTTTTCGTTTGAAAACGGATCAGTGTCTCGAGTAAAACCTGCTGGCGACAGAACGGACGTCCGTCGGTTAACACTTCTGGTGTCGTAAAACGTCAGTCATCACCGGTCACTTCGCATAGACCCTATGCAAAAATGGCTGCCTTTCAATTATTCTTTTGTTCGTATTTAAATTAGCCTGACTAACCTCGTTTTTGAGACAAAAATTGTAAAGAATTTGTTATCCCGAACGAGGTTAGTGAGGCTATTTTGAATACGAACAAAAGAATAATTTAATGGCAGCCATTTTTGCATAGGGTCTATGACCTCGCACATAAT
This sequence comes from Platygyra sinensis, assembly GCA_019787425.1. NCBI lineage: Eukaryota > Metazoa > Cnidaria > Anthozoa > Scleractinia > Merulinidae > Platygyra > Platygyra sinensis. The sequence continues at coordinate 5,299 of JAHPZR010016534.1, read as the reverse complement.
TGTCATACTTGAAGACCAATAACCTAGCCTGTTCCAGGTTCCCTGTCAGTGGAGGATTGAAATGCGGGCGGGCGACGAGTGGGGTCTGGTAGGGAAAAAGGAGTGTTCTCCCGCCCTCTCCTTTTCTCTCCCGGATCCTGCTTGCCGCTGATCCTGCTTGTCGCCTGCTCGCTTTTTCGATCGTACTCACTGACCGAGAGCCTGGAACAGGCTACCAATAACCTCATATTTAGCGCACAAATTATAGGATTAATTCAAGCATTCAAATATGAGCAAAACTATATGGTTTTATCAAAACTTACAGCCAAATTTCTGTTAAATTTCGTATGATAAAAGTCAATCCGAAAAAATTAACCGTCAACCGTCAAATGACCTAAAATTTAACCGTCAACCGTCAAAACGACTTATTTTTAACTGTCAACGAGACCCCTCCCCCATTGAGACCCTTTAGGTGATGTTTTGGTGTTTGTTGCAGTAGGATAGCGTGATATTTAGGGAGTTTAAGAAAACCACGACGCCAACGGCAACGGGAACGTTGCTAAACAAAAGGATTAATAAGAAGAACAATAGCTGTGCACATGCGTTATAAATCTAGCTATGTACATTTCTTTGCCGCCCTCTGCAAAACAACAACGTGAAATCACCAAATTCTGCGTTGTCTGAAGGAAGTGAACTGCGACGACTAATTTTTAAAAATCAATCTCAAATTTATTGCAGTGTCCCAGATTCAGTTTCGTGATAGCTTTGACAGTGATAAACAAAGTAAATGACTTAAGAGTATCCCGAGATTCGTATGTAAAATATAAATTCATTTTTTTAATCGACGTTGTCTTCGGCGTCGCCGTAGTATCTTCTTAACTACCAGGTTCTCTTTAAAAGCCGTGGTAATTTAAGGCTCAGTACCCCCTAGTGGTAAAAGAAATCATACATGTCATATATCATTAATGTATCTTTTAAACATCAATAAGCGGCATTTGATTTTTACTTCATAGACACTTTAAAAAGTGCCAGATGGAGTAAAAAACAAATGCCGTTTATTGAAAAGGCTTTTCAAAGTTAAGAATAATGGCATTTTCGTTTTTGGAATATCTTTTTTTCGTTTTAGAGATATTTACGTTTTTGTATTATGCAATGAGGGAAGTGATGACGTCATAAATAGTTTCAATAGCCCTTTTCACGGTTAGTTTTTCTCATTTGCATTACAATGTAATCCAACGTGGATGCGAGGCAATTTCGGGCTAAAACTGCAAAACAGCCCGAAATTGCCTCGCATACATGCTAAATTTTATTGTAATGCAAATGAGCAAAGGTAACCGTGAAAAGGGCTATTAAGCAATAATCAAAGGGCTCTTATGAGCCAACTCATTCGTGTCGAATTAGTGAATTTATGAGAAAGTGAGGGCAATAAAGTTTTACAAAGTCATGATGACGATGCGTTTACAGGCATTCTTCAGGTTAAGAGCGAAGGTAGCTACTCAGAGGCATTAAGTGGACCTAAGTGTTGCAATAAAGATAGTGTTGTAAGAGAAAGAAAGCCGGGCCTTTGTGGGTTTACTTGCTGTTGTTCGTTTATGAGAAACCACTTTAAGTAAAGTGTTTGTTAGCCAGTTGTCATATTTGTTACCGTATAATAAATAAGTCTGGAGTACAAATGCAGACTGCAGACCGAGTTCAAAATGGAGACTGACAAGAAAAACTGTTTTTTTTACGTCCGAAACGTGTCAGCATTCGATTTTATAACTTGTACCTATTGTGACCCAATTGTCACGCAGTCACCTCACAATCGTCGCATTCTTGGGGAATGCACTCAGCTTTTTTTTAAATCTTAAAACGTGCACTTTAAACGATATGAAAAAGAATTCATACAATTCATTCTTACACCGTTTTAAGCTTTCAAGTGGTTTTCGGACTTGAGCGCGAGATCTCTGTATTATATAAAATGGAAACTCTAGTATTGCAATTTGATCTACGTATAACACATTGGAGATGGCACTGGTTGAGGTCCCACTTGAGCTTTTTTTACCATAGTAAACGAAAGTTTACCATGGTAAATGGGTTTTTCAATGTGACCGGCTTTTTTCACTTTACCATGGTAAACGGAAGTCTAGTCTGTTGCGTTAGTAACGGCGGTAGGATGAAAGCAACGTTTACTATAGTAAAACAATCTCAAAAAGCATGGTTTATCGCGCGTTTATCTAAACTTTGTTTAATTAACTGACATCTTGTCATGAATTTTGAGAAGCATTTCGTGACTTAGCTGAATTTGCGTGCGCTGTTCTCGGAAAGTAAATTTCAATTTATTCGTTTGAAGTAAAGCTATAATTTCGTGAATAAGAGGAATGAATATGTTCATTCAGAAATCGACGAACACTAATTTAAAAACAGCGATTTTCCGTTTTTAGGCCATGACAAAATAAAAGAACCACAATCGAAGCTACAACAGGTTCACGATCCATGGCGCAGTCACGAAAAATTAATTAAACTCACGCGAAGAAACTCATGTCTGTCATTAACTCGACATTTGAGTAGCACTCTTGTGACAAGGAACCATCTGGAAAATGTAAAAGTCAGCTAATGCGTTTTACCGTGGTGAACTTTGTTTACCTTTTTTATACCATAGTTAAGGGTTTTTAACTTATGTAATCAAATGTTACCACGTTTCTAACGAAAAAAAAGCAGTTTTTCCTGTCAGTCTGCATTTTGAACCTAGTCTGCATTTTGTACTCGTTCTGCAGTCTGCATCTTGTATCTTAAGTCTGCATTTTGTACTCGGTCTGCAGTCTGCATTTTGTACTGACCGTATGACCCGGCCGTATGACCGGTTTTTATTACGAGGTTGCCTGTGAAAGCAAATTTATCCCTGAATGAACCAAACTCCACCGCTAAATCTTCGATTAAAAGCGGACATTAAAAGCACAATCCCCACTCAAAATCTTCCCTTTTATAAAAAGATGAAATTAAAGGCAGTCCGCTGATCCTACAAATTGTAAAGGAACGCCGCAAAGGACATGATACCACAACAACTTACGCAAACGTGAAAACAGCAGATTGTTATCGTTTCTCTCTGAAATTAAAAAAGACCTTCTGCGACGCTAATTACCTCACCGGAAATTAATTTGTTGTTTTAACCTTCCAGTATACATGTTATCAATAACATTTTGTATTGCTTATACTACTGACAAAACCATTATCGATTAATTAATCACAAACAGTCTTTCTTTGACAGAAAATAGAAAAACAGCTCATTGTGAAAAGTTCGTATAAAACTATAAACTGCCAAATGAATTGTACGCTGACTTTATTATCACTCACTACACGTAAATCTTATGTTTCAGCGCACATACAACGCTCATGCTGTGCTCTGATAATGCTCATTTAATTCACTTCACGGCTGGCAAAAGTCCAGCCTTAGTATAACTGCGCTAACGAATAAGTAAATTAGACCTTTGTTCCACCGTATGTGCGACTTGATTGTCGATCTAAACGTTTATGTATGTATGGACCGTAAATTCGAGGTTAAATAAAGTCATGTTATGTTATGTTATGGACGATATGTTGTTATTATGAGTTTGCCCGTGAGCGCAAATTTCTGCGATACAGTAAAAACCCACATACAAGAACATGTGTTGTGGGGGTTCAGGCTGATGTTGTTCTCATATATGGCCAGCGGTAACACCCCAACTATAAATATCGTTTCTTACCGCCTCTCAACGCAGGAATGTTGAGATGGCCAAGTGGATAGCAAGTTTGCCTTGAACTCCAGCCACCGAAGTAAGGCCGAGGTTCGAACCCCCGGCGCGCATTGCCTTGTTTCCTCCCCACCTTTACTTCCGGTTAACTTCTGCATAAATTAATAAACATTTAATTTCCGTCCACGCCGATTAAAAAGTCCACGCAAATTCCCGGATGAAGCCCCAACATCGCTATAACTCATTCTTGCGCATGCGCGCACGAATGAGTTAAAAAAACCAGGAGCCCATCACCAGGAGCCTGCTACTACCCCATATTCCTGTCACGGCGTTTTCACAGACCGATCTATTTTTAGTTTGAATTTATATCGAATCCAGATCCCCACAGAAACTTCAGTAACCAATAGCGTCGCGCACAGATGACGTCCACGAAAATTTACCCCCTGGTGTGACTCAGACAAACAAACCATCCCATGGGCTACTTCTTTGAGAGCGACGTATGGAACAACAGCGCTCGTGAACTCTTCAGCGCGATACTCTGCGATTAATTTCACAATTCGATGGCCGCTCTAGCTCAAAATGTTGGAGAAAAAACCACGACATGTACCGTGGAATAATAAAAATACGGAGTTTGAAGGAGGGCGAAAAAATGTGATGGGCTTCTCATGTATGAAGGCTGTTTACGAACACACTCCTTACCTTCATGGCAGAGAAAAATATTACTATTGTGCCCGACATTCAGGTGTATCACCCACAAGAAAGCTAGAGGAATATGTGATAAAGAAATAACCGTAGATCCGATCGGATTCGTTGCATTGCCGTGATGAAACTGGCCCGCTCCATCTACGCAAATAAAAAAACAGTTTTAGCCCGCGCTATAATCTTAGAACACGTATCGTGCCAAACATAGCTATATGTCTGCTCACGGTCAAAGATTTGTTTATGTGGTTGGATAAATGGCTCTATTAAAATCATGGCCCTCCAAAATGCTGCACAGTACACCAAGTTCTGCTCTAAATTTGGAATTGTCTCAGAGATAATAATTATGTACATGTCCTCCGGTTCTGTCGTATTCGTTTGAGCGGACGGCTCGGTTGGTTGAGTTTTAGGAATTTCTGGCAGTAATTCAACAGATAAGTCTTCCCTTCAAGACCAGGAGAAACAACAGAAAAGTTTCTTCGTAATACGTTTCACTTTGAAGTATTTTCACGTTGATCGGGTATTCGTAACCGCCGTGCTAAAACTTCTCGACTTCCGATTCCTGCAGGTTTTTGGGATCTGTCTGCCTGTCACTGCGGCTTTGTAAGACCCTCGTTCAATTTGTGACATTTATCCTCCTTTCTGGACATCTCGGAATCTTTTTTACATTACCCATAGCAGCAGTGTTCGCTTTTTAACATTATTTAAGCTATCCAAAAACCTCGACCACCAATCTTTCCTTTTTTGCCTGATTTTCTGGTCGAGAAGACACGCGCTCATACAAAACCTTCTATCGGACTGTAATTCTCTTCTGAGTCATGTGGGGGGTCTATGGTGATGTAATCTATTTTTAGAAACTGTGCGCGCCGCTATTGCAATCATAAGTACGGACTAATGTAGACATGATGTCG